>JAPUBX010000626.1:0-162881 GCA_028672205.1 Proteocephalus fallax
GGAGAAGTCCAAGAACACCCCTTTGACGGCTTTCGCTCCGGCATCAAGTGAAGAGTGGAGTGTGTGCGATAAGGTAGCCACGGCGTCCATGAAATGACTATTCTAAGATTGAACGAACTCAGGTAAAGTACTTTTTCGTGGCCGGCTATAATACTGGCAGAGAATACGCATAGCGATGGGAAGGATATCAGACAAGTCAGATCAATGCAAAGGAAACATTCACCGGCAACCAAAACGGCTGATCCATTACGAAGGAGGGGCTGGCACGACTTATTTAAGTTGGGAGGACCTGCTGCAAAGAGGGGAATACGTTGGTCACCTGACGGTTGTGTCCTGGCCGGTCTTCCGCGTGTCTGCGTTCGCGTAGTTCAGGAAAACTCATCACTTTTACGTCAACGGTCAGAAATTATATGTTACTCGTATAGAACATAACCCGAAAAGATAAAAAAGCGCTCGTTATTGCATATAGAACGTAAAATAACACATTCGTTCATTATTTACTTTTTTAAGCAGAACATTTTAGCCATCGAGACCTTAAACAAGCAAAATATCTATTATTATCATTTTAAGATTCTAGCTGATTTCCGCTTAGCGCTCACTGCAGGCTAGTCCTGTCTAGACACACTTGGGGCGCGTCGTGGTAAAAAACGGGGCCGGCCAAGTGTCGTCAATATTGTCTTTATTTATCCACGTTAAGGTGACAGCATGCGCTGTTCTGTACGTTAGCCAATGGGGTGCCAGTCTAATGGATATGATGCGTCTGGAATAAATAAACACATAATTTAAGGTCACTACAGCGGTATCTTCTAGTGTCGTGCTGAAGGTTGTAGCGGCATTCGGCGTCAGTGTTGACCAACGATCTTCATTGTCATAGAAATCAGGACCCACGCGGATTTCAACGTTGTACATCTCGTTGTCTTCTAGTTGTCCAAATTACAGATGACCCAACGTGTGAAACTGCTTCATCTTTGCACGCGATCTTTAGAATATTTCGCAGGCAACCGATGTCGTTGAAGGGAACATTGGCAGGTATCTGAAAACCCAAAGGACTTCTGGTAGTATTGTGATTGAAGGAAATAAATAAACAGCAAACACCCACAGCAATTTACCAAGCGTTTGCGTCCTTAAATTCCTGTAATACCAAACGCCCGTGGTTACATATTCCTTAAGAACACGTTTTCCTCGGAATGTTACTTTGAACATCGTATGGTGTTGTAGGCAGAAGGCGGTTTCGACTCCATTGCTGTGATTTGGCTGTATATGTTTAACAGAGAGGACATTTTCAAAATAGAACTGCAGCATGCCAGTAAATTGTGATGGATGTAAGACTAGAAATTTCTAAACTGTCCGTCTCTGGTTATAAAAGGAGAATATAAATAGTGTCGCACGGTCTTCGATTCTTTTATCGATTGGAATATTTTTTGTATAATTACACCAATTCCGCAATTTTCCCGATATGAATGCCCTTCTACTTAGTTTAATGCTTTACACGTTTTGTTAAAATTACCATCTGCATTGTTACACGGAAACCAGGTGTAACGTAGAATTGAAAACACAATCGATGTCAAAATGCAGTAATAGTGCAGCCAAACATTTAAGACACATACCCAATTGTTTGGTATTAATTGCCAAGGAAGATTTTTATGTGAAATTTTTCATTATGATTGCGTTAAGCTTGCGTCGTTGAATGTCGTTGAATAATGTTTGCGAGGACGCATACAAATATCGGTCGGTTTATGTTTGTTTAAATAGTAATATAAAGTCCGAACTTTAGCAAACCTTACTCACAGATATGCAATTGGTTGGATGTTACCGGGTCCGGTGGGAATAATATCTATTCTGTGCCTAGAAGGTTAATGCAGTCTTGGATTCTTTGGTCTAGTAACGATTTTCCAGCAAAAATATATGGGAATGACGCCAAGTTGAAAGTGGTTTGTTATGCGCGAAAAAACATGCATTCAGAATAAAAACTGACAACTCTCCTCGCTTAATAATTAAACAGAAAATAAAATTCTTTGTAATGCTAAACAAATTGTAGATTCCCTTGTTTTACTGCACCATGTTCAATGGTTTTGTCTTAGTATTGATGATGATTTTATTTAATTAAGTCGTCCGTTGCAGAGATTGTACAGGTCAAACCATTCCTCCGGATGTAAATTAATTGTATGCAGCTTTCATTTCTGTCACATCTTCTATGAAGAATAACCGACAAGCAAGCTTTCTTCGTAAAATTTAATCGTTAGCCAAGTCACTTGTCTACGGTTCTGTAATAAACCAATGGAAAGGGGATGGTCCCTTGTTAGCTCTGCCCCGAAACCGGCTTGTATAGCGGGCGCATCACGTGGACATCCACCGTTGTCATACTCCAATAGACGGGCACAGACGGGAATTTGCGCCGGGAAAACGGTAGATAGAACGAAGATAAAAAGAGTGGTTGGCGGCATATATTAATTCAGTAGATAAAATTCCTTGGAAAGTGTCTGCTTAAGAATAACATTAATACAGAGACATCGAAAATACGTTTCATTTCATTCGAATGAGCAAAATTATCTGCAACAGAACATCGACTTCATTGATGATCGAAAGGCTTTGCAAAAGTTCTTACAAAGCCAGCAGTATCATAATAGCCAGAGAAAAATCACCGAAAGCGCTCTCGCGTAGTCCAGGGCATCGGAATTGCATAATTCGTCTTTCATTTCCCATTGTTCAGTGTCCGGACCAAATCTACGTACCCCAATTCGACCTTCCAGTTTAGGTATATCTTATAAAAGAGTGAGACGACGATGAACGGAACCTGGCAGATAAAGAACACAATAATCATGCCAATCAGGTTCAAAGTAAGTTTGCGCTCTTTCGTGGAAGCCCTTCGGATGCGAGTAGTCAGCGGACTAGGGTGGATGGAGGATATTGGAGATCGGTGGAACGTGGATTTACTGCAAGAAAGCAAAGATTGTCTACTCAAAACTCCCGAACACCTGACGGCAAGGATAAGTCGAATATTAGCAAAAATAAGTATTTCACATGGCAGTGTCAGTTGTATGATAACTTTGGAGAACCAGGTATCGAACGCTGAGAACATCTTGAGACGGGGTTCGAACACGGGAAAAATTCTTGTCAGCGAAGTCGCCTGGAGGAGGATGGAGGTCGAGAATATGATGATGATTATGATGTTTCGACGTGTTTTTCGAGAAATGCAGCGGACATGAAGGGGAAAGCAGATGGCAAAGTACCGTTTCACTGCTACGGCAACTCTGAGCTAGTTTGAAATTCGCAGAAATAACTCCACCATCTCTCCAGCGACATCCTCGAGTATGATAAAGGTCGAAATTGCCGCTTCAGACCGAAGGTGAGTGTTGACGAATTTGTCCAATGCAAGGAATGTCAGGAGGAGGCCGGCGACTAAATCCACGCCGTGCAGCTGGCAACCGGGTTTTCGTGACCCAACGTGTTTCCATGAGGAATCTTGGGAATATGTCCTCTGCGTCCCCAAAGTGTTGGCGGAAATCCAGGCGCTACTTGTTGGTCGAATTCCGGATGACACAGCAGCCGGTGTCCCCAGAAAGTCTCCAAGTCGACGTGCGACAATTTCGGCGATGACGGGGTGTCTGGGAGAGCATTTTCAATTCTTCCTAATTGAACCGATTTTTGGGTAGTAATTGTGAGCATCATTCACTACCCCACACGGTTATCCTGAGATGCCCATTGCGATCCCGAAAAAAACCTTCCAATTTCACCATTTTTTATGCGGCAGACAATTCAGGATTTTTTTCTTCGATTTTTGACAATGACCATTTCAATGCGTGTACGACATCGCATTACGTCGCCAATAACTCAATCAGCTGACTGTAAAGTACAAGAAATGGCCTTCGTTCACTGAGTCCAAAATCCAGGTGTCGTAATTTATGTCATGTGCAGAAAACACACACACAAACACATGTAGGCATGCACGCACACCAATTAACAAACACTTCTTGTCATAGTCTGGAGTCGTCTGAGTGTAAATAAACGGGATAAAACAAAACGTTCATCAAAAACAATAAAATCGATAAAAAATAAACAAGTGCGTGCTTATGCGCATGCACACACGTGAGTGCAACAACCGCCTGTCCTGACACACACACAGGCACACATATCGGTTGGTGCGTGTGTGCGCGCACGTTGCAACGACAACGATCCCCGAGCCTCAAGGGCATCGGGTTACACTTGCGCTACTCACACATGGCACGCTGCCTCATTGGCTGACTGCGCCGGGCAAATGGTTGAGCGGACAGGATTCACGTGCGCACGTGTGTGTGCTGCGTGCATGAAGCGCGTTTAGCCACCAGAGGGCCCTATAAACGATCGGCCCACAGCCACCATCATTGCCAGTCCAGTGCCGTCCCTATCGCACCGTGTGTGCTTCGCGCGTCCACACACTCACGCTCGCACACACACACACGCCAACTATTCATTGAAAATTAATGGCGTTGGCTGTCTTCATACATGAACGGATAAAACCGGTCTCAAGTTTAAAAAACGAACCAAAGCATGCAGAATACATTGTTGACCCAAAATCTTAATGACTACCGAGGCAGCAGTAAAATATGAGTAGATCCATGACACGATTTTCAAATGAAATGCCTTATCAAAATGCCTTATAAATTGGTAAAATTATGAAAATATCTTTTGCTTTGTTGATTATTTACTTAAATGCCATTTTCAAATCAAATACGGGGTTCATTATGCGTGTCCGACGTCCTTGTTATTCATCAACCACCCGAATTTTAATAGGCTGTGGTTGGTCTAAATTAAAAACAAAAATATCAGGAATATTCCATTCCGACGTTCAGTCACAATTGCTTAGAAGTTAACACCGAAGTACGTTAAAAGTAATCCATGCTTAATTGCAAAACATATAGTGATTATACCTTCTTGAGTTGTAATGAAGCCAGTGGTTGCATGCAGCGTAAGACCTGACAAATTATCTTTATTAGCAAATAAATCGTGACCGATGCGGAATTCAACGTTGTACATATCGTTGGGATCTAGTTGTCTTAGCTGCAGTTGGTCCATAGTGAAAACACGTCGCAAAGAAATTAACTCAATTCTTGCTCAAAATATTTTCCAGAAACTGATGTCGTTGTACTGAGCATTGGCCGGCGATTACGGGTGTACCGCAGTTTCAGTCGCGAGGTGTCTGACAAATATTTCAAATCCGTGTTGTGGTGGCGTTTCGGTGGAGGCGGGGGGCGAGGTGACCGGTGTGTTGGTGTTGATCTTGTTTAGGGAAATTACAGCGTGTTGACTGGGTTCAAGAATTCGCTACGTCGTGTGTTGTAAGTTTTTAGCAAATTTGAATTCCTCTTTTTGTGTAGACGCGTCAAATATTACACAAATAGAACTCGAGTGCGCCACAAAATAAATTGCAACATGGACGATCAGGCGTGGAAGATTGCCGAAAATGCCCACCAGCTCCTCATGAACCGTCCGCCTTATGGTTCAATCGTCAAAGCTCCAGTTTTCTACGCCAATAGTGTCGGCAGCTGAACTGTGCATCAGGCCATTGCGTTTATCTCCCCCACAACTTTGACCCCGGGTCGACTCTGACCTCTATTCTGAACCATTTCGCCAGTACCATAGTTATTTATTATAATGTTGGTATATTATTGAACTGCAGTGGCTATTTTATTAATAGTCTAGATGGTCTAGTCTGATTTTATCCTTCGTTTGGATGCTCGCGCGTTTCGTTGAGTACTGATTGGTTAAATGTGGGACGAACCAGATTGGTCAATGACCGCTGAATGAATAGCCCCGATACAAAAAAACATGCAGTTGTCGACAGAAATATGGGTTCAATGAGTCGAAATGAACGCAGGCTTATTGCAGGAATCCGGGAAACGGCGTTTGTCTTCGGCTTATACGAATGCGACGCTTTTCTTTCATTCATCGAAGCACGCGAATTGTCAATTTAGAACAATTTAAATGATGTAAGATCAATGGAATTGAATTATTTATTTTTCTTTAAATTAATTCAAGTGAGGTTTTTTTCAGTTTAGCCGAAGACAAATCACATGTTTTTTAATGGATAAATTATCAGTTTTGTGGACCATTTAATGGAGAAATGCTGCTAGGATTCCTTTAGTGCCTTGGAAACCACAAACCTGGCGCCTCAAATGTGGTGATAAGCCCAATCTTGTGATGATTTAAGTTTAGAAGTAGAACGAGAAAAAACATTTCCGCTGCCATTTAGACCTATTGCGGCCCCCGCTCGAGCAATGACTAAATTAATTGCTGTCAGAAGTTGATTGTTTTTGTCCCAAACATGAATATATTAGGAAAGTCAATTGCCAAAAACATTGGTTTAAGTGAAATTACAAGGGGCACTGTTATTCCTCATTTTCTGAGGACCACCAACAACTTGGTAATAATTGACTACGATAAAACACGCGGGCCTTCTCGGGATTGGACGTTCGTTGGCGTGGACATTGGCGTCACGCGGCGCTGCCACCAATCGACGAGTTCGCTTCGCTCCAGGTCGATGCGTCGAAGTTCGCGGGCAAGTTGACGCTCGAGGAACAGCTGATATACCCCAAGGCGTTGACGTTCACCTCGATTCTTCATCTTGACGGCGTTTGCTGTTGCCGGGCGACGTGAGCAACGCTCCCATGCGGTATCCTCGCGAACCTGAATCGAAATGACATTATGTCATCCCATTGATAATGGCTGTTCGTTCGTTACCTTTTAATTTGCTCATTTGTTCGTCTTTCCCGTAGAATGACGCAATTGGGTGTACTCAAAACACATTGTATTTTTCCCATGGATGTTTTTACTGGTTTTATCTATTGATTTATTTTTAATTGGCATAGACGCGCAAGGCCTAACCAGGTTAACACTGACTCCTAAACAGATTTCCATCTGCTACAAGTAATCTTCCTCTGATACGTTATTAATGTGCATGGCCGGTCTATTGTTAAAGTCGAAGTTTGAATATGATTGATGCTTTCGTGTTTCTGTTCATTCTTGGGGTCAAACATCAACAACTATTATTATTACTATTGCAACATAAAAATGTTACAATTATGGATCTCAATGACCTAATTGCTATAGGCATGGCCGTTTTTTATTGAATGTAAACGTGAACGCTTTCGCATTGGTCGAAGAAATTGGCATTGAGTAGATTGTTTGGGTATCCCCTTGGCAAATGTGCTCCATGGGTTTGGTACATAGAGCCTCCATTTGAACACTGAACGTTTTGGATGCCGCGATGTCAAAAAAACATTTACAATGAAGTCCGAGAACTGCTACGTAGAACATCGTCCATTCACTAAATAGTCCCAAATAATCTAAACCTTTTTTTATCGAGATTAGGTTTCATAAATTCCTAATTTGTACAGGTGTGATTGAAAGACAATTTGCGAAATTGATACTGTTCGGGCGTTTTGTGTTATTTGAAATATTTTGTTGTAATCAAGTAAGTGAATTATCTGTGGCTGCATTTAATTGGAGACGAAAAGCGAAGGGTCGTCATTTTGAAAAAAAACTATATATATTCTTCGATGGTTTAGTTTGGTTGATTACAAACCTACTTCGTTCTTATTTCGTTTATTCGTGCAAGCTTACACGTGTTGCAAATTTTACTATTAAATGTTCTTGTCCTCATTACCTTCATAAATCGAATACCATTATTTATTATTATTAGTATTATACATTCGTTTAATGATCCAAAGGTCCTAGAAACGTTTATCTATATTTTTGTAATTTCGCTTACCTTAAATAGCAGTGCATTTTAGCTGGATTGAAGCATATTGCCAATGATTTGCTATAATAACAGTAAACATTCGTGGAAACAATTTACTGGTTATTTGCAATATAACGGATTTATTAGACAGCCTAGCCAATCATTTTTAAATGCAGTTTTAGTTCTCTCTGTATTAGGAGATGTAGTAGTAGATGCTGCTGTTGCATGCCAACATTTCCAGCACGAGGAAAGTTGAAGTTGGGTTAGGCCGCTAAGACAGGATGTTGTCCCTTTTGTGGGCCTGCCAATCGAAGCTTCAGTCAAGGATTCCAAGGACCTCGAAGAGGTGGGAGTGACATCGCGGGAGGGGGCGACACAGTGGGCTAAAACTTCACTTGACTCAACCTAATGTGATTGGTGGTTATTCGAGTATCGAGCTGTTGGTTTATGGTGTACATCTCTTTGAAGGTGACAAAGAAAGCATACAAGACGTTCCATTCGACGTGCAGAAAACTGACTCAGAAATATCCACGCTCGCGACTCAAACCGAAAACGAGTCAGTATAACACCGTACAATGGATTGATACGTCAATTTAATTGGCATAACACCTTTTCCTTGGAAAACTGTTGTTTTAACGAATTACAAATCGACTGTTGATTTACTGCCCTAATTCGCGAAACCAATAAAACCCCTACCCGTTTCGGGGAAAACCATAATGGGAACTAGCCTTTTTGAGGTCATCGTCGAGGTAATCTGCGGCGCTGAACAGCAGTTTCTGCAGAGACTCGTCGCGGTATCTCACGAGGGCACTTTCGACTCGACGAGCACTCAGCTCGTCCACATTTCGCACGTAGCGTTTGCCTTTTGTATTGGCTCGGCGGCAGTTGTTGTTGCTGTTGTTGTTGATGATGATGCAACTGGCGGTCCATGGAGCAAACATGGCTGCTAACACTAGTCTCTGGTTGTGTTCGGTTTGGTGACCAAATATCCTAGTCCTATATATATGTATATGGGTGCGTGTGTGTGTGTTAATGTAAATGCGCAACCTGGGTGATTGTTTTGTGTGTTTCATAACGCCTAAATATGCTGGATTGGCTAGCTCGATGGCGAGCTGTGCCAAAATCACTGCTTCAACGTTTCTATGGATTGTTGGGATCGCTTTCATACGTAGTCCAATGACCATGGAGTGGGGACTTTGTGTTGGGGACATCTTATGGCTTAGGTTGCAAGCTCAGCACTATGCAAACACCTCCCACGCAATCTGCTAAAGTTATCCGCTCGGGGGAAGGTTTCCAAACTGTATATAATACATTATATGATCTATTGTCCGAGACGCCAACACAAGACTTATATTCCTTGTTTTTTGAAGCGCACGTCATTAGTTGGGCCTTTCAATGCCCACCTTTATGCGTTTGCCATATGCTGAGGGTTTTATTCGTCTTTCTTGGAAATTTACCTCGTTGCTGTTTCGTTGATTCCATGTTTTCTACATTTTCTAATTACAGTCACTTAATATTATATTATTTTTGTTTGTTGTCATTTTTAAGGCTGAAAGTGAATGCTCTTATAATTATTATTTATCATGTGTCTATCAGCCGAGTATAGAAAGGGGTGAGAATATCTCATTGCACCGATTATCGTTGGGAATATACTTTCCCAGCGTGTCGCTGTTACTGTTCCGCTACGGATGTGTCGTGTTGCGGCGACGTTTAACGCATGTAACCACAGAGACGCGCGATCTGTCAGTTTCGTCCCGACAGAGATGAAAGGGTCAGCTTAAGACTAGCGCTCATGTCTGATTTTACACTAAACAAATCGTCAGTACGCAGAGCCAAAACTGTTTTCTTTGAGGGTGTAAAAATGTTCATGAGAATTGTGGAAAGATAAGATTAAAATAATCGCTGATTTATATTTCGGGAGTGCGATTTTACGTATCATTGTGCTCAAGGAATAAGAAAGGCCGTACGAGTCCGGGCACCCGAAATAAAATGATAAATTGCACCATTGAAAAAAAAACTAATTGCTTTTCTGGAGAGTTTGTTCATAACAGCATCACCAATAATCAGGACTGCAACCAAATCCAAATGTTTCAATACTTTCCGGTTCGCAACCGATGTCATATAGAAGGTCTCGAACAGAGAGATTTGATTTAAAGCTGACTTGTGAAAAAAAAAAAAAACATTGACCGAGCCCATCTTTGTCGCAACTAACATCGGCCAATGGAAAAGTGTGATTATATTTATCGCTTAACGACGTATGAATACATATTTTGCAGACATTGATCAGTGTCACAGCTCAGGGAAGATTACATTAAACTGATATACCGCAAATAATAATAATTTTATTCGCTTTATTAAGGTCACGAGATTAAGGTCAGAGCCTGTGTTTAAACCAAATTCTCTTACCTTAAATGAGCAAAACCGACGATAGATTATGTTTACGCTCCTTATCATAGATATGTACTCGCCATCTAACGCGTCTTCTGCTTGATGTGGCTCAATGAGAGAAGAACCTTCTATACAAATTCATTCAAAATTTTGACATTCTTCTATACAATATTTGTGTCTCTAGAAATGGCTCATGATATCGTATGAGATTTACTCACTCGTTAGTGAAGTCAGCTGGTAAACAACCAATAGTTGTTTACATTTAAAAGTACCAAACCGTAACGGTTACATCTAAAACTCGTAAGAATGCATTAGCTGACTATACTTTCACTGGATAAAATACGATCGTATCTGTCTTGGTATTTTAAGTTTTCATATTTGTATGTGTGTTTTGAATACAAATATTGTTATAAACGCTTGTTAATCAATATTGATTGATCTGCGGGTTATTCAAATTACGACAGTCCATATTTGGCTATGGCATCCGGTGTATAAGCAGGCATAAGAAAAACTGAAAATATGTTTTCGTCTGTATTTAAAGAGCTTTTGAACAGAGAAGTTCAACCTGGACACAGAAGCTCATTTTCCACACGTAAATACTTATATAGCTGTATATAATACTGGCAGGCAGATGCATTCCAGAAGTAGGTGTTGCGAATTTCGAATGTCGCCGGGAGAAATATTGTCAACTTCATTCCCACATTGAGGCCGTATGTCCCATTTATTGTTATTAATGTTATATATTTTTAGGTATCGCCACCATTTGCATGTGATTTCTCACCTCGTAACATAATTTCATTCAATAATCATTGATTAGATGACCCAAATTTGTTAATCATAGCGAAAGAAGACGGACTAGTCCACCTTTACAATATAGATGACCATGGAGCTTCTGCTAATTTGAGAGGTTTGACAAATTCATTAATGCATGATTTTTAGAATATAACGTTCATGATAATGCGATATTCGACTCTAAATGGCTTTTGCAATCGCGTATGTTTCTTACGGCTTCTGGAGATCAGACAATTAAGCTTACTGATAGTGAAAGTGGTGCGCTTTCACGGATATTTATCGGGCATTCAATGTCTGTCCGTTCCTTGGCTATGTTTCCTAGTGATGTTCGTAAGTTATTCTGTTCATTTTGTTAATACAAATGACTTTCCGTAGATGTGTTTGCGTCTGCCTCTCGTGATGGAGCCATCCGGCTTTGGGATATGCGCTGCGAAACAGAAACCGCTCGTTTTTCAGGTATGTTTTGTTACGCCTCCTCTTAACGCATACGCCTCTTCAGGTGTTCCCAACTACACGAGTTCGCTTTGTATACCAAATTGTCATTTACCCGGAGAGCCGGTCGTTGATACACCCCTTCGAAAATCCCGCCCCAAATCCCGTAAACCTCTCGTGAGTTTTCCTTTATTGTCCCTCTCACCACCTCCAGATCTTGTTTTATATTTGATGACCGTTAGTCCTCTTCTCTATTTCACAGGGTGACTCTCAAAGTGTTACCTGCATTAACTTTGGCCAAAATTTTGACCTCATTTCCTCCGGTTCAACTGATGGGTAAGCTAAACTCGGTATCATTGAATTGATCTCTTCGGGTGTCAATTTTTGTTGCGCGAACTTTATGTGAAATTGTTTGGGCCCGCACGGTCGTATTGTTACATTTAGCACAATCAAAATCTGGGATATACGAAAGATACCGTCAATCAACAATAAACGGTCTGCACAGCCCAAGTTTAGCTACCCCTATCGCGGAACCTCGAAGAAAAAGTGTGGTAAGTATACATTGGTGGTTTGTTGGCATGTGTCTACTCATTCGCCAGGAGTGACTAACGTGTTACTTATTGATATTATTTTAAACAGGGTTTGCTGATCTCGTTTTGGACTCTCACCGTAGTCGTCTCTACGCCAGCTGTATGGACCACACCGTGTACGAGTACGATCTCAATTCGCCATCAACAAGACCAAGTAAGCTTCTGATTGTTTTATAGCTGCTCGGGGCTATAGTATGCTAGCCATTGTTTTCCGGTGCATCGCAGATGCCGGCATGGTTGCCCTGCGGATTTCTAATTGTTGCACTTTTTCGGTCCTCCAAGTTAATTGAGGAGTGGGACTAATCGTCTATCCAGATCGGTCTAATCAGATGTTTGTGTGGCAACGGGCCGATTTTGACGCAAACACTCCAAACTAATTCGTTTGCGGGACAGAGTTAATGTCACCCTTTTCCCTGCAGTGTTTCTGTACCGCGGCCACCTGATGACCTCTTTTTACATCAAAATGACGCTGAGTCCCGACGACAAGTACCTCGTCTGCGGTAGCGCCGACAGCCGTGCCTTCATCTACTCGGTGGGACAAAGCCTCCAGAACCCCCTTGTTCTCTCTGGCCAATCAGGCGAAGTCTCGGTGCCGCGCTGGTGCCCCTCCGACCCCACCCGCCTCGTCACCCTCTCCGACACCGCCCAGATGTTCCTCTGGCAGATGTTCCCGGCTCGCCGCTACATCCACGACGACATCCAATTCGGCCAGTTTATGGGTAGGTGAAGTCATCCGATGGTCTCTTAAAAGTTCCAGGATCCACGGTACCTCGAAGAGGAGGTAGTAGCATAAATTCTGAAGTTGTGGCCGACTACATGGTTTGTTCCTGAATCTTCGGATACGTGTGGACATCGTTCGGTCTCCCGGAGGGCTGTTATTACAGAATCTCAGTGACTGGGCTGTAGCGTCACTAGCTCTCCAGTGAGTAACTAAGACGTCGATGTGCGGAGACGCTCTCATCGACGTTGTTCGTTGCGCGCCATTGCATTGGCATTCGCCTTTTCAGTTGGAATCTCCTCTATGGTTAGTCAGTTAGCAACAACGATGTAACTGGCTGAGTTGTTTAATCGCCCCGTGATATATATACGATGGAGGCCTCTGCGTGGGCCCCAGAGGGGGCACTCGGTGTTCCAGTTGGTAATTGCGTTATTGCCAACGTTTCAGGTTTCACGGAGCGCCTCAAGCGGCCTACCATGACGCCCGACCTACAGACCTCCTTTCTGCTTCCACCCACACCGCGCAAGGAGTTGCCGCCACCCCACCAATCGCCGCCTCCTCCTCCAACTCACCCCCAAGGCATGACAATGGCGTTGGCTTGCACGGATGGACTCGCAGAAACGGTAACCTACACGGCTCGCCGAAGACGTCAGCTAAACATTCGCAGCTTCCTCTTCGATCTACCACTGAAAACGGGCTCGCCCGTATCGTCCACAGCATCACCGTCAGCGGAGAGCCGAACGTTGCAGCTAAAGTCTCCCACGTTTGTTGGGCGGCCTCCTATTGGGTAGGCGAACTCTCTTGTCTCTGATTGGCTCTTTTCTTGGGGTGCCGAGCCAACGATACCCAGAACCTCGAAAAGAAGCAGGAGCAATGCCGGTTGTAGGTGGTGGAGGAGGAGGGGAGAATAAGCGTCCGATTTTACAGTTCTGATCCACGTGTTCAGTTGTCCATCGGCCCGTTTTATTAGCTCGTGGCGCGTTTTTATTATAATTTTTAAATGGTGGACCAGTCCGCTTCGGCGGCGACGTTACATGAATGGGAGGTCTGGTGTTCTTGGGACGGCACTGTCTGGCAATGTCAATTCATACCTCCGTCTACCTTTAGTGATGGACAACAACGGGGTTGTGGAGAAGGTACGGTCTGCGTGGGTTCGCGCGTGGTCCACCGCTACCCGGAGTTCCCTTGCTCGACCAGCAACGGCAGCCCATCGGCGACGACCGCTGCTGCCATCGCCTCCTTCTCGACGCCCCCTCGAGGTTTCGCCGAACTGCCAAAGTTCAACTCGCCGTCCACACCATTCCGTCAACGCTGCAGTATTGGGAGTAAGTTGTCGGCCACAAAAGACTCCCGACTACAGTGCCAGACTGCTATTTCTGTTATTTCATCAGCAATTCCTTCTTATTCGTTAATTGTGTCGAATCATTTTGACGAACCTCCGCTTTGGTTCTCTAGTTGTCAAGATGACCGAAATCGACCAGGAGAACACTCCCCTGAAACCTGCTATCCAGTCCCCGGCACTCCTTCTTCTCGAGGACGCCACCAAGACAACAACTCCTCTGCGCCGCCGACGATCACAAATGCCGACGGTGGCTGGCTCACTCCTGCGAGACCTCACCAGCTCTCTCGTCAATGTCGACAATTCCGAGGTACTTTTGATGGTCTGTGCTTCTTTGCTCGTCCACGTAGGCGCGGTGGGCGATTATCCCTGGTATTGTACGCAATGTGCGTGGACGATTTCACTCAGTGATGTGGACCAATCGGTGTGCTCTAGAACCATTGTCAAACGAATTTCCATCATTTCGGCCCGCGTAAACTCGCCTCGGATGTCGTTCATTGGACTTGCCTTGTTACAGACTTGTGCCACCAGCGGGGTCCCTCGCAAACGCCTCTCCCCTGCAGCAGAAGACTTCCATGACAACGGTGAGGAGGAGGAGAAACCCTCGCAACCAAGAACGTCCTGTCCTTCGCCCACACGTGCCCCTGCCCGGACTGCCAAACGACGGCGAACAATCATGGCGGCATCACCCGCAGTCAAGAATTCATCGGTGCGTCTTAACTGACTACTCCTCCCCTTTGTAATCTAGCGGTTTGTTTGACTGTCGTGCGCGGACTGGTGCTGCTTTTTACTGACTCAAATAATATCGTCCCATCCAGGTTGTTTTCCCACTGGCCCACTTTAAGAGTCTTTCTACTCTTACCGTGTGTCGCTTTGTGGCCGCATATAGCAATTGCCAAGTGGGATAGGTTTCTGTGAATCTCAAATATGCACAAATCATCATCATCATTAACTGAAATAAGCCGGACATTTGACGTATTCGGCAAAAGCGCGTCGTTGAAAACCCATCCGCCATGCGTTGGGCAACTGGAACTTGTATTGATATCGTCAAAGTGAGCGTCGTTGAGCGCCTCAGACTGTAGACGATCTACGTGGTGTGTCGAGATTGGAAGGATTCAGTCACTGGTGTCTGCGACGAATCATGAAGTCGGATCAGCACTGTCGGGGAGGACGTTGAGCACTTCGGTCTGCAGAAGCTCTACGGGGTGTGTCGTTGGAAACATGACTGGGTCACAATCTGTTCTGACCTGGCAGCAGCCTCCGACCGCCGCGCGCTTCGATTTTTCGGTTCATCCGCCCCAAGGAAGATGAATAAGACATTCGCAAGTGGTTGGCGCCTTGGGAAAGTGGTTTGGTGGTAAATGTAAGCAATCACGAACCTGGACAGGAGGTGCTGTTTTCACCTCCCTGGCAAGCAGGATATGCTGGAACTACAACTTTGTTTGCTCGTATAACTGGTATTATCAAACCAAGGAAGCACATATAGTCATTATTGTTGTTTTTCCTTAACCTAGGCCCTAAGACGCCGACGGCGGACGACCTTGATGCCGAATTCGATCAGGAACTACTTTAGACCCTCCGATGAATAGGACGCAAAGGATTTACCTGTCGACTCTCGTGTTTAACCCCCAAGGCACTAACAATTCCCCCACCCCCCCACCAATTCCCGTATAAGCACACAGAGGACTATTTTTTTAAGTATATAAGACTAAATATTATGTTTTGAGAATAACAGTTTTCTTTGATTTTCTGCGAGTTTCGGTGGGTACGGATGAGGAGTATTCGAGGATCCAAAGGCCAAGAAGGCGGTTCCTATACCATCGTCTGCCTTGCGGGAAGACTGGAGTCGCCACCCGTACCCAGCGGAGACGCACCCCTTCTGCCCTGTAACCGGTACTAAGCTGAATAAACGACCTTGTAAAGGCAGTAGGGCTGGAAATAAACTCCACATGCCCCGAAAACCACTCCCAAAACGATTCGCGGGTCGAATACGTCCCAGCCTTCAAATACCTGGCCGCTCCCAGATTGTGGAGGTCCAACTGCGAGTCTATCGCGCCGCTATCCGACCCATCCCAAACCTACGACTGTGGAGCTTTGGCAATGCGTGTCGAAGACACAAGGAGATTGGGCGTATTGGATCACTGGTGTCTGTGACGAATAATGAAAGTGGTTCGGCCACGTTCTGCGCCGTGCCCAGCGGCATTGCTCATAAAACCCTGTTTCGTAGACAACTAAAGACATAAATTAGCAGCTTCACTGAGGACGTCGAGCACTTAATTACCGTTATTACGAGCCATCAAATAGTCACTGGCGTAAAGAATTCACGCGATGCCTCTAATTCAGCGTTTGTGGCTCTGGAAACGTTTGAGATTAGGAAGTCGAACCACTGCGATGAACTGAACACCGCTGACGTATACTCAAAGTTAGATTCGCGTTTGATCGCTTCTGGTCAACAAAGCTTAAATCTGTACTCTGCCAGTCGAAATTAACCCAATAGTGACAATGGATCGCCACTAATATTCTAGGTCATTTGAATGTCTGCGGTTAACACGTTTTAGCATATTTTTTATCGCACTCTTTGTGGGCCAATTTTTTCCATTGCACGTTTTGTCGAAATACCTCGAGGGTTTCATTGGCCTTTCTTATTCGTGTTAACTTGTTGGATAATTATATCGCCACTTCCTGTTTGTTTGCTGCAAATTTTAATGACAAAGGTTTGGGTCCTCGTGACTGACCTTTATAAAGCGAATACCATTAATTTTTTTTATTTTATGCCAAACTAGACTGACGCGAACGACGAAATTAGACGTCCGGCCCATCAACTCCTCTCCAACGCCATTGGCTGAAACCGTCTGAGCCGGTTCGCCGGACCACGAGTTGCTACGATCGCCGTTTATCTTCTCTTGCGTCCACAGCACCCCAAAACCGCCTGCTCCACTGACACGCTGCACTGAATTTATCTATTTAGGCAGACTTGCATAAGCGTGGGCACCACGGTCGCTTCTGTTTTCGCCAACCAATATGTATTTGTTTAAGAAACTGCTATCGTGGCATCCAGTCAGTTGCTGTGTGGATGGGGGGGGAGGTGTTAGAAGGTCAACGGGGAGCCGAAAAGGCCAGTAAGATGCTCATCTACGCCTCCACCCCAAGGATGTCGCCGAGGGGGCGAACCCGCGTTCCCTCCGTGTCCAGACACGCCGTCTCGGCGAGCTCCATGGCAACGACCTTCAAGAATGTGTCTCTTTGGTTATTCACTTCCACGGCGGGCAACCAATCACAGTAGACCATCTATAATTGGGTAAAAAGAAAGACGCGGTAAAAACAGGCCAATTGTCCCTTTCCTTTCATCACAACATAATGTCGAGGTGTTGCAGGCGAACCTGTCAAGGACGAGCCCACTACAGCATATGCCCCACTGATCATAGCTTTTCTTGTGGCAGCGGAGAGGCCGAACTCCACACATTGACGCGGTAACAACAACAACCAAAGTATCCCCTGTTGATCCCAGCAGCTCTTGTAGGCCGCGGAAGCGTCAACTTCTACCTTCTCCTCCTCTTCGAGTGGCCCTGCAGGGGACGCGGCCATCTGTAAAATATTTCCAAGAATTCTAATCTCTGAAGCAGCCGGCAAGCCAAAATCTCACCGGAATGACGGGGATGCTCGTTTTTTTCGAATACTCCGTTCGAAGTGTGCGGAAGGGTCGAGAAACCAGGACGTCGCGCTTCCAGCAGAGATAACAGAGCGCGTACTTGGAGGTGCCTGAAATAAATAATCAAAACACAAAACAATAACTAGCGCGTCAGGTAGTCTATCTCGTAAGACCTGCGAGGCGTTATTTCAGCGATGGCCAGCAGCATGACCGATCTCTTCCTAAATTAATTGAAATCGACACTCGGCTTGACGATGAACCGGTTTTGTGGATGTCCCCAGTGCCACACGAAGAGGGTGACCGCCGCTGCATTGTCCAACAGGGGGCGCAGCAGAAGCACTGTCGCAACACCACAACCACACGCCCCTACGAAGGCCTGGCTTATTTTGTGGTTGACTGACCCGGGAATGTACCCGTAGCATCTACCAGAGCCCCGATCGGAACTTTGGTGGGTCGATTAGTAGTATCGGACGGCATCCTTGTCCTGTTGCCGATGGCCCCGGCCAGGCAAAGAGGAGGACGCCGCCAGATTCCGGCGGTGAAATTGCGCCCTGGGCATCGTCGTCATTTGTCCGGCTGAATCGATTCGCCACACAAGCAGTGGGATCTCCGCCTCCTCCTTCGCCACCCCTGACAGAGGTTATGCGATAGGTCCAACACGTCGGCCAACTGTAGCTCGACGGAACACCCCTTTGTTCAACGCTAGACATGCGGCATTCGCTGCGACCCTCAAACTCGGCGAGACATTGCCAACGCAGTAGAAAAGCTGAAAAATCGCAAATCTCCAGGGGAAGATGGAGCCCTCCCCCCCACCCGAAGTCTACAAGGCCGAACGGGACCGTTAGAAAAGGAATGCCAAACCTGCAACGGCAAGAGGATGCCTGTCTTCGGATAGGCTCTCGTCTTATATTATCGATCTGCTTGTCTTAAATAAGGGCGGCTGGTTCGCGTAGCCTCTCCCCGAAACAAAAATAGCGTTTAACATAACACAGCTTACTAGGATCAGTGGCCGATGTTTTCCGAATAACGAAGTCTAAAAGGCAAACAGATAATCGATAGTTAAAATAAACACTACAAGATGGAATATCTGTTCACCGGCTACTTCCTGGCCGCTCAAGACAGGCGATTGGCGGTCTTTTATCCTATAGAAACGGAATTTGAATTATCCAGACGTCTGGAGTAACCGGTCGCACCACGGAATTTCAGCTTCCCTGGCACGGTGATTTGAGGCCAGGGGGTAGGAATAGGTGGTGTGAGAGTTCTGTATCAGGCGATGCACCACGCATGTCCAGGGCTCTCCAAGTGCTGAGACGGCCGCGCTAATCCCTGCATGACAGCGTCCAAAGACGGGGTTGGAATGCAGCTGACGGCGTTGCAGAGCTTTCTTGAAGTCCCATTCTTTATGCGTCCAGCCTCGTGGGTTTGTAATACGAAGTTACTTATTTTTCTTTTTTGGGGGGGCGGCTAGCTCGTGAATGCCACGGATCGTAGCCACCCAAGCGCGAAGTTCAGAGGCTGACAGGTCAGAACAGATTATGTTCCCAACGTCGCATGCCGTAGACCTTCTGTAGCTTGAATCGCTCCACCTCCTCCTTGACGGTGCTGATTCACGTCTTTAGTTGTCCACCGGCGCGGCAACGCCAAGCCGTGAATGGTAACGGCGCAAGAGAGAGGTTTGTCGCTGGGCGGCGAAGAACGCAGCGGACGAACTACATTGTTTATAGGTGGTCAGCTTCTCCGTCTCTGAAAATCGACGCCTAATTTCTTCGTTGTGCGAGAGCATGTCGCGCCTGTCTGATTTCAAGATTCTTCGAAGACACCAGGAGATTGGAAGTATTCGATCACCGGTGTCTTCGACGAATCTTAAAATCGGACAAGCAAGTACCAACAGCCAACCATTTCGAAAATATGGATGAAAGCCATTTTTCACCAAACGTCGAGAGAGCCCCTCATGGGAACGGACTTTACGGAAGAGGATAAATTTTATCCGGTGGCTCTTCAATTGTTGGTATCCGAGGAGAAGCTTCCGCGTGTGGAAAGGCTGGGTCGAAGAGTTCGCAATGTCATGCCGTTGCCTCAACCGAATCCAAAGTTTTCACGGATTCCAACGACGCCTAATTTCGTTGTGCGAGAGCATGTCGCGCCTGTCTGATTTCAAGATTCTTCGAAGACACCAGTGATCGAATACTTCCAATCTCCTGGTGTCTTCGACTGGTGCTTATTATTCTACCACGGTGGGTTTAAATAAGGGTTAGTGGTGCAAGGACCGTTTTACACCGAGCAGAATAGGTTGAAATCATCCCAAAATTAGAGGCGCCCGGTGTGTGGTTTACACAAGGCGTCAACAACATTCTAGAAGCATTTCTCGAATAAATGTTTCGTAAACCTGCAATTTGTGCCTTATGTGATTTGTCGACAATAGTGAAACCGCTCCTGATTTCATTGAAACAAACATAATTCAATGCAAAAGTGACGCCGCAATTCAGGGGTTCGTGAAATTAGTGAGCAAGTAAAGTAAGAGGCTGATTCCAAAACGTCGCCGAGGGCCCTACTACCACAGAACACAATAATGGAGCTACACCGCACAAGCGAATACGCCCCATCACAGCGGAGCCAGAAGGATGCCGATTAAGCGGAGTGGGGTAGAGCTTCACGGGAGAACCCGACCTCTGAGAGAACCGCTCTCAAAAGGTTCGTCCGTCGGTCTTCTTACAGCGCGAAGGAGGGGTGGACGGGAGAAATAAAAACGCAATTCTAAGGAGAAAATGACTGAAACGTAACCAGCTGGATAAAATGAAGCGGGGTACTGTGCGTTTTCAATTCGTCACTCGTCTTACCGGCGAAAAACGCGTCACCGCCGGCTTCAGCAACCGAGGGGGAGGAGGAGGAGGCAGAGGTTGTCTTGGAAGCGAGTATCTCGATGAAGTGGAAGGGCAGAATTTCGATGCCGTGCTCGGCACCGACGCGCATCCGTAATTTCGATATGAAGGCCTCCACTGCGGCGCGTTTCAGGGAGACATAGGCCTCGAAGAGACCCTTTTGGCGCGTGGAGAGGCTAGCCAGGCAAGGGGTTGTCCTAAAAAAACGAGAACAAGTCAAAGCCAATTGCTATGGTGGCAATCATGTTTCCTACCAGAGTATAAACCGGCACCAGGAATGACATTTTCACGAAGTTTCTTGCCATTATTTTACACATCCAGGCGTACCCGGTGACACCGGTGGCCGACGCTGCATCACCCGATGGCAGGTGGGAGTCGAACCCAGGGTCACTCACGAACAGAGTGGGGATGATGCTGACAGCTATCGCTTCAAGACTTTAGCACTGAAATCGTTAATGTGCAGTCGTGGAGATTTCACCAATTCTACCACGCCATCTGCTTCGGTGGTTCCGCTACGTTCTACGTCGACAAGAGGCTGGAGTTACGAACCGCCAAGTAAAAACGTGGATTGGAATCGTCAAAGCGGATGATGGAGGGCCGGGGAAGGCGGGCTGTCATCGTGGTGCGTCGTTGAAAACAGAACTTTACAAACATCTACAATGACCCCTGATCACCAGGCGTGGGCGGAAAGTGCGGAAGGATGCAGTTATTAAAACCTCACTGGATCTGGGTGGCCAGCTCGTAGTACATTCGCCAATCGCTACGGGGGAACCGTTGGAGCAGGTCATCTACAAAGATAAACACACAATTCAGAGCGTCGTTGAAAAATATAGGCCGTTTCAGCCCATATATTCGATTCGGCACATCTTGGGTGCCCCCCCACCCACTAAGATTAATCTCATTACACTAAAACCGCACCAATACCGCGGTACTGTAGATCCAACAGGTGACTCCAGTTATGGCTGCAACGACGACGTTCAAGTCTCACGCCATCTTCAGGGTGATAGGAAGCCAGAAAGCCACATTCCCGGGCCAGGCACACGAAAGAGGGAACTCAGAGACTCAATAAAGACGTAGCAATAACCACACCCTTGCCAATGCTCCCACCTCTACACAACTACAATGGATCCTTCACAATTCAACGAAAGAAAGTCGCCAAGAGGCTTCAACAAGGAAAAAGAATGCCAAATAAAGAAACACAGCACCGACGTAGCCCTCTGGAGGTAGCGACAAGATAAATCGGTTAGATTGTGGGCGTTACCGCGCACGAAACCCACTCGCTTCTGGAGATATCAAAATGGAGTCGACGGGATCGGCTAGACAACTGTCAAGCGGAGCCAGGAGCTCGCTGGGCTCCGTGATAAGTAGGTCCGCAAATTGCCTCGTCGTCGCCGTAGACAAGAGCTTCTCGCGGCGAATACCGAGCAGGAGAAGGGCGAGGGCGGTCTGCGTAGAAGTCGTCGGTTCCTGCTGGCGCCCTTCCTTGACGTAGTCGCCAACGTCGTAGAGCAGTTGGCGCACCCAATCGGAGGTGAGCACTGGGTGGATGTCCAGATTCGATTGGGTGGTGATAGCTGCGTCCGCCGACATGTCAACGGAGAGAGTTGTGAAGTCGTTGACAGAGAACGAAGTCGATTTGCACAAGGGTGAGAATTGACGGCCGGTAGAGACGTTGGCGAGAGCACTGAGGGCACAAGAGAGCCACTGCGATTGGTCCGTCAGGGGGTAGTGCTTTCCGAGGTGCAGCTTCCTACGGACCTGACCAAGACACCTTGATAAGAAAGAAGTATCCGTTAGGCAGAACCCTGATACGAGCCCGAAGGTCAGTTCGTTCAAACAACTGGGAGGCCAGATAAGTACAGATGGAGGGTCAACTATGGTTCAAGCGGTGCACGCCGTACACGTTGACTTTGGACCCCCTGATCCATATTTTCAGTTGACCACCCCTTTGAAAGCAAAAACCTGATCACGGTAATCGTCGCTGGAAACACAACTTGATCACAATTTCTTCCGCAGACCCAGAACTCAACGATCCCGAGACGAGACCACAAAGGGAGGCTTTCAGGGACTTTGCCACACGACAACTAACTACTCTCAGAACTCAACCTTCGCGTGACAAAAAACACGGATTAATGGAGAACCGCCCACCTGCGAATGAGTCCTGGTCGGAAGGTATTCATTCGCTGCATTGCGGCAAACATCAGGCACATAGTAAAGAGGTTCTGCTGCTTCGGACTGGTCGATATGACTGTCTCGAGGGTGGCGAGGAAGCGCATCCTGTCGATCTGGTGTCCAGACCTCGACATCTCGGGCGCGAAGTCGAAGGCCAGCCGCAGCAGCGCCATAAGACCCAGTGACTCAAATTCGGGCAGGCGAGAGAACACGTGCGTGCTGAGTGCGTCGCGTAGCAGGTCCGCTTCCACGTTGAGGAGGGTGGGGAGGGGGACGCCTTTACCGCCGTCCGCATTTTCGGCGTGTTTCGTCTCCAAACCGGAGAGTAGACTGGCGATGTAGACAAGCTCCGTGGCGCTGCATTCGTTTATCTTATGGGGGGGAGGGAAACGCATATGCTCACGATTATTATCAACGCAAACCCATTGTTTCTCTTGACTTTGCACGGATGCCCCCACTATGAACGAAGAGACGAACCACTGATTCATCAAGAGTAAGGCAACTCACAATCGTTCCTCCACCCCACCTCTCTCCTACTACCTGCGAAGCAGTCGGCTTTAGGGATGCCGCGAGACCGGACACTTAATTTAGTTGCCGTTCCCGGTTTGGTAGTCCATTCACTGTTACAGGGAAGGTGGATTTAAGGTGCTTTTGCCAGGAAAGGCGGTGGTATTAAACAATGTATTAAACCACCTGGTGTGTAATGAGCCTGAGTAGAGAGGCGAGGGCCTTGCTGTTGGCCATGTCGGGAATTTGTCGAAGACACGCCGTCAAAACCAGGAGACGGGGGCGAGGAAGACTCTTGGCTCCGGCGACAGTGCTGAGAACCAAAACGCGTAAACGTTCATCTCCCAGGGCGGATCGCTCTTCCGCGTCGGGTACGCTGAATGCGGAAGAGGGCGGTAGAAAGGCGAGGGCCGCCGTGGAGGTCGGTTCGACTCCCAGGGCGACGGCGCTGACCTCGGAAAATCGATCCAGTCGGTGACCTTGCCTCATAAGCAGACGCAGCATGACCGCCTCAAGGCAGGTGAGTCTCAATTCCGCTGGAAAATCTCGGATGTCTACACTTAGGAGTTCTTTCAGACTGCGACGACTCTGTGGGAAAAGTGTAAACAGGCAGGGTTTCCGAATAAATGAACAAATGACTGCAGAGGTTATCGGCTCCATAAGCTCTATAGCTGCAAACGAGAAACCATGTTCATTACCACAATAACGTAAAAATAGGATCCCGAAATATAATATACGAGGAATGGCATCCACAACAATACGCATTTCAGTGAAGCTTTGCTTACGTTTGTAATGTACTCAACCACATCATCGGCAGGAATTGTAGAATCCATAGGATTTGCGGACAGCTCGTGGTTGTTTGAAATTAGTTCCCGCTTTCTGCTAAAGCATCGCACCGGAAGATTGACGACTCGACAATGTCCACGAACGATCACTGGAATACTATCGAGAATAATCCTGGACCTCCACGAGTTTGCAAGCGTTCGTAATGTCTTCATCTTTGCCTTTAACGAAAAACACGGAGGTATATCTCGAAAAAGAACGGCTATCATAACGTTAACATCATCAATGCGTAATTTTACTGTGCAAATATCAAAATATGTGTTCATAGAGTAAAAATAATAACATAAATGTAGAAGACACCATATAAAGCTTACTAGAATGTAACGGTAAAATAACGGCGAAAAAAGGGTGAACAGTTAGGCTTCTAACCAATAATCGCGTTACCAATCGGAAAAGTCAACGGGTGTGACGGACAACTAAATGAGAAAATAATTAACAGCCTCTGTGAATGGGATAATTTTCAATTATAAATAACGCTGTGTTTCCGATCGGCATTTAAGGATAGATACAATGCCATGCCTGCAAGAGATGGTTATTCACAACATCTCGGGCATGCAGTCACTGATGAACTGGATTGGTCTTCGGAGAATGGCCTTCTGTTGAATGCATCAAGACGCATCTCGATATATTTTTTCCTAAGAGCCAATGCTGTCACTCCTGAAATCTCGCACTCCATTATTTTACCAACAAATCATAATCTACATTCCGCGGTGTTATTTTAACAGTTGGTTATCAAATGGATGCAATCTTCGGTGAATATCGTCGTCACTGTTTCTTAGTTCGCCGGTTAAGGAGACTTATTTTAAGATCTAGCCATATAAAAAACCCGTGTTTATGCCTGTATAATTCGTTAAACGCCACTTCAATAGTTGTTTACTATTCGCTGCTCTTATTTAAAATGACCCCTCCGATCCCATATTTTCAAGTTTATCTAGGTGTAAATCTCTTCGACCAATGCGTAGGCTCTAACGTTAAATGCCCACAAGAACGGCAGCATATCGCAATTCGGCCATTTCTTATTTGTCTCGATTTATAGTTTCACAAGATAAGGTGAAGCAGGAACTAAAAGACAATTTTCATATCTAGTACTTGTAATACTGTCTTGTTTTATGCTGAACATTTCGTTCCTCGTGACCTCATTAAAGCGATTACAATTATTATTATTAATAACCCGGTTTTGCGTATATTCACGAGTCAGAAAAGGCGTCGGTTGACTTTACTTAGAGAGAACAACAAAAGCATCATAGTTTTCAAAATTGTCGCGAAATATTTATTTATAAGTGTCGCCGTTAAAATAAATGATTTATTCCACACGAATATCAATATTTTCACCTTTGAATGTTAATCGCTTCATTAGGTGCATTTGATGTTTTTGTGCGCTGTGGCTGTAAACATAAGAGTTTATTGCAGGGTTAAGAGGGATTTCATTGACCATGGAAGGACAGACAGGAATGGATTTTGGATTGTTCTGTCGTAGGGAATGAACGGGGATAACGGGCAACGGCTCTGATTCTATAGCCGGGGTACAGGGCATCGGCTCTCGTTCCATATCCGGTGCAGGGATGAGCGACGTCTGGGCCTTGTTCTGCCTCCTTTTCGAGCGCTCCGTCATCAGATTCGCGATTTTGATCAGTAGCACACGGATTCGCACCGCCGTTGACGTCAGTTCTTTGTCCAGCTTGACGAGCAAAGAATTATCTTGACTACGTGCAGTCGTCGACGTTCTCGTAGATACAGCAATCCCTGGGTGGATATTCCGGTTCGTCTGCTTGATTAGTTTCACAATTTTCCCTCGATAGAAAAGTATTAACACAACTATCAATGGTTTCACAAAGCTCACGATAGCGTGATCGATCGTCCAGAAAAAGTCCTCGATTCCGCACGGTTCTATTAAAACAAAACTCTTAATCGAGATTAAAACGACCATTACCAAAAAGCAACTAGAATTAGTGTGAAAGTTTATTTAAAACGTTAATTGTAATTTAATAAGATAGTTTCCTTCTACAGTGGCTAATTTGTGTTTCCCTAATTATTTAGATTTTATGCAACGCGACTTAATTTATTTCATACCTGCAACTTTCGTAGCACTTGTAACGCCCCGGTGTTTTACCAGAACACAGCGCGGGATATGGAGGACACACAATGCCAACTGCGCGCCAATAGGACGCCATCTTGTGTCATCCACCTTTAGACGGGGTGGCCGTTTTCTATGACGGCGAAGACTGCAATCTGGTTCATCTAGAGTGAGACCAAACACTCTCCCTCCAATACAGGATGCCTCACTGGATTTCACAAGGACACAGCCGCCTTCATCCACAGTCGCCGAGACTAGAGCAACTTCCTCCCTTTCCAAGCCAGCGTCGTAGTTTTCCCGTTATGAAGACCCATTCCATTTTTACCCTAAGTCTATATTACCTCTCTAACCATATATAACTGTTTGCATCATTATATCTATTCCTTTCATTTCCATGCGTCTCCTCATTATGGCTGCCTGGTATGTGTACCCACGTTCTACGTTTACCGTTACAAAACCCCCAGCGAAGGTTTAACATTTCTTAGGTCAGAATCCCACAATTGGAACAGCGTCACACACTGGAGCGCAAGAACATTTACATAGTTGAAAACCAATTGGATGCTGGTTTTTTTAGAAGTTGGTTTGGAGCCTTTCTGTAGGTTTGTTGAGGTTCACATTATTGGTTTTTGAAACGGTGCACAATACTGTACACCCCCTCCGTAGAATTTCCTGTATCCATGTAAGTAATCACCGCATTTTCAGCTACCGTTTTACCATTGTGGTCACTTAATTTTCTTAATTCGATATTTGTATTCATTTCACATCTACGCACATTGTAGTAGGTTTACGGCCGTGGTCGGCCTTTGGGATGTGTCGAATCGATGGGAATGACTGTGCCGAACTGTACCTAAAGCAAACCCGCCGGTTAATAAGTGAAACGTCATTCATTATCAACCAAAATCCAAATTCGACGGCTATCGTCTGCTAGAGGATAAACCGACATTGTAGTTCGCTATGAAGTTGTTTACAGCTGGCTATGCTAATGTATGCTAACTACTAAACCATCGGACTGCCCATTCATTTGTTATTACTACACTTTAATCAAAGTAGAACCAATTAGACAAGTGAAAACGCTTTTCGAATAATAAACAATATTATCCCTCCCGACCTTTGTCCGCTTATTAAAAGCGGAATTCTTTACAAAGTTACCTCTGACCATTAGGCAACTGCATCATATGTTCCAGTAATCGTCAACCCCCGCGCATTACTCAGAAAATATAAATTGTTCTAGCTCTATATGTTTCGACCAAATGCTTTCTCCAACATTTTACGAACAATATCGGCTAAAATATGTCGCCAGTATCACGTGTGAGTTTCTAATCTCTTGCATTACATTCTCAGACAAAACATATCAACTCTTAAAATGACACTGGGAGACCTTGTCGAAGTTGTTGAAAATAAAATACAACTATTGACCAACGCGAATGACCAAGGTATCAAACGCGCAGAAGACGAATATGCCACCGCCAACAGTCTATTAAAACTTGAAATTGCTAATCTCAAGAAGACCTTAATCGCCCTTGAACTGACTACAGGAGGTACGTTCACCAGACATGATTTTCACGATTTTCTTCAAAGAACTTCAGTATTCCGTACCCGCCGTGCCCGTGGCTGTTATCGAAACCCCGAAGCCCGAGATCATTGTGAAACAAGAATCACCTTCCCACATACCTGAGCCTAAGTTTGAGTCTGGTGAGTCCGCTGTTCTCTGCCTCATTTGTTATTTTTTTAATTTGTCAACTGTCTGATTTGCAACAATGCAAAAGGTCAAACTCTCGGGTGCGTCCCAGGTCCACCCGAGGATTCGATCCAACAGAGCTAGGATGCTAACAACAACACCGCCGGTCCACCAAAAAATAGCGATGTTGGAAAAATGCCATACTCTAATACCAATCCTAATTGCGAATTCCCATTGCAAATTTAGACAAACCGACGGAAAAGAGACCGACAGAGCCCAAGAATCAGGCTGTTAATCGAGGAAAGAAGCCATCCGCCCCTGCTGGCGACGAACTTCTCGACATTAGCCGCATCGACATGCGCGTCGGGAAGATTGTCGAGGTCGAACGGCATCCCGATGCAGAAAGCCTCTACGTTGAAAAGGTGAGGAAGACTGTTTTGACGCCTCAACTGTCTATTTCCGTCGCTGGTCCAAATTCCTGCTTGACGCCTAGGCTATGTAGCTATTGGGACGAAGAGGCCTTCGGATTTCCAATAAAACGAATGTGAGCTCTAGTCGTCTCACCGAACTCAGTATATCTCGAAAATGTCAGAAATATCGTAATCAAACTGCGTGACTACCTTTACGACCAAGTAGTATGTTTTTTTCCGTCATCATGTCGATGTTCGTTTCGTGCCTCCTGCAGGTTGATCTGGGCGAGGGCCATCTGCGCACCATCCTCAGTGGACTGGTGAAGGCGGTCCCACTCGAGAAGATGCAGGGTCTCGTTGGCATCTTCATGTGCAACCTCAAACCCGCCAAGATGCGCGGCATTGAGTCCCAGGGCATGCTGATGTGCGCCACGGACGCCGCCGGCACTGTCGAACCCCTCGTCATCACCGACTGCTCCAATCCCAATGGCCCTGTCATCGGCGATATGGTCTATGTGGCCGAATTCCCCGGTTAGTTTCCGCCTGCCACTCATTTGCCTATCTGTTAGTGGCCGTTCTGTAGGTGCGCCTATTACAGGCCTGTGTTCGGTGTTGCTTTGGGAGCATTCGCCTGATTGCCGGTGCTGGTTTCCGCAATCTTGCCTTTGCTGAATGATCAAGCGAAGAATTAATCGAGACTACGTGTCAACAGCGCCAGGAAGGCGTTTCACAAACTACGTATAACCCCAGGCCTCCGTACAAAGGTTCGCCGCAGCTCGTTTGATCATAACCCACGATCACCAACGACGAAATAAGACCTCGCTGGGCAGAGAACCTGCCAACCCTTCTATAACGCAGTCAGCTGCAGTGGTTGGACCATGTTCAACGCATGTCATTTCATTTTGTTTGTTTTTTCTTTGTTCCGCTCAGGTGAACCCGACGCCCAGTTGAATCCGAAGAAGAAGGTGCTGGAGCGCGTGAAGCCGGACATGCGTGTGGACCACAACCACGTGGCCACGTTCAGGGGTGCTGCTTGGCGCCTCAAGGGGGACCCCGCCGCCGTCATCAGGGCCCCCACGGTGGTGGATGCACAGATATCCTAGAGGCAGTCGCCCTGTCTTCGTTGATCTGTTCGCGTCGTTTTTCTCTTACCCCAATAAATCATATTTCGTCGTGGATTTTCGGAGAGTGTGTGCTCATCTTTTGCAAAGGGGGCGTCTATAGACAGTTCATAATAATTGTAGTGGCGTGCGCTTGTAATCTAGCAACCTGGAGGCCGGGTGGCGGAAACTGTCTCGCGCGCGTTATGGACAAGGCCTTCTATGGCCGCCATTACCTCGTTGTTATTTCCTCCATTCCTGTTAAACATTAAAATGCTGAAAGTTCTGGTCTTTGTGACCTTAATAAAGCGCAAAAATTATTAAAAAATTATTATTATATTGAGGTCACGAGGACCAAACCTTTCAGCAGTAAACAGAGGCAATATGTCAAGTATTAGATGTGAAAATTGTCTTTTAGTTCCTGTTTCACCTGCTCTGGTGATAATAAAAATCGGGACAAATAGGGAATGACCGAATTGCGATATGCCGCTGTTCTTGTTGGCATTGAGCGGTATAGTCTACGCATTGGTCGAAGAGATTTACATTCAGATAAACTGGGATGGGAGGGGTCACTTAAAATACGAGCAGCGATTAGTGAACAATTATTGAAGTGGCGTTGAACGTTGATTTCTTGAATAGAGAGAATAGGCAGACCACTACAAAGCGAGATTATTTTAAAACTTCTATGAAGGGTTACAAAGTCAGAACATTTAAGGCCGGGGAAAATTATTGGAGAACAATATACAATAAGGGGAATTATACAGGCATGGACAAAGGTTTTTATGTGGCCAGAGCTTAAGCCAAGTCTCCTGAACCGACGAACTAGGAAGCAGAATCCACGGCATTTACCAAAGACGGCATCCACGTGATCACTCCATGATAACCGACTGTTAAAAATAACGCCGAGGAATTTAGATTTTGAGTTCGAAGCGAAATTATGGAGTGAAGGGATTTCGGGAGTGTCAACAGCGGCTGTCAGGGAAAATTTAATATAGATGCATTTTGATGCATTCAGCAAAAGACCATTCTCAGAAGACCACTCGAGTACCTCAGTGACTGCCTGCCCGAGCTGTTGAGAATCCTCATCCGTCTTGCATGCATGGCATAAGGTCAAGTCATCCGCGTATTTAATAAGTGCCACGTCGTTAGGGGACCGAAGGCTGGACGTGTAATAGTTGAACAGGAAGTGAGATAGCACAGCGCCTTGTAGTACACCGCAGTTATTTGGCAAGGAGGATGAGGCTTCATTTCCGACTCTGACGTGTTGACGTCGGTTAGAAAAATAGTTTTGAAGCCAATTAATCAACCATCCTTCAACGCCATCTTCACATAGTTGAGAAAGGATGCGGGAGCGTGAGATAGTGTTGAAAGCAGAGGAGAAGTCCAAGAAAACTCCCTTCACGGCTTTCGCTCCGGCATCAAGTGAAGAGTGGAGTGGTGAATGTAGAGTTTCTTCTTCTTTGGTGAGACTGTCGACTGCGAGGGGATTAGTCGACTTCATGGATTATATTCGATTTGGCTGATCTCAACAGCGACTGGTCCGGACAGGTTCCCTCTCTCGATCCTTAAAATCTTCAACCGCGATATTTCTCCGATTGTCACCCAGCACGTCATTCATTCGTTTGGAGAAAGCTCCTTTCTTTCGCAATGGAGAGATGTTGCTAGTTCTACGCCTGCAATATCGACGTCCAATCGCAATTATTTTTAGATACGCAGGAACTATATATAATAGTATTGTTACTAAAATGATTGTTTTTTATGCTCAAAGTAAATTGGGGACGATTTCGAGATGAAGAGTTTCTTCTTCTTTGGTTGCGAGGGGAAAAATCAGAACCCATGACATATGGCCGAATTGGAAGTCAGCTTATTTCTGTAAAAACAAAGTTTTGGGGTTTCGAGCACAGGAAGTCACGTGCACGTTCACTCTACTGAATGTCCTGAAATAATTGGGCCGTGAAAGTTTCCAAGTTTCTTTAACCGGGGGACTAGGAACCAGACGCGATGGCATAACCATGATCAATCCAACATAACCCACTGTTTAAAAATCATGCCGAAGAATTCTTATTTTTAGCTCGAGTCGAAATTATGAAGTGAAGCGATGACTGGTGTGTGAACATCTGCCCACAGGGAAGACGCAATTTACTAACCAATTTAATACATTATTATTCATCTGCATTTCACCAGTTGCTATCTATCTTATAAGCCGTTCGCATATTAGAATAGCCCTCCGATGCAATCTATTCAAGTTTGTCGAAATGTAAATCACTCTGACCAATATGATCAATGCTATTGTCGTCTAATTCCCACATTTCAGCCATTGCATATTCGTAATATTTCCAGAAAATTTGAAGAAGGAGCGAAAAGGATGTTTTAACAGGTATAATTAAAACGTTGTAGTACTCAAAGTGTTGGTCCAAATAAAATCAGGCCGGTTCTCTTCTAAAAAGATTCCAGTTAACGCAGTAAAGACGAGGGCTTCTCTTTTGATCTCTGTGCTGATCTTGACTTCATATGCAACCTCGACGAATTGGGTCAACGTTCGCCAAAGCCTGTTCAAGGTGTGTGAGGTGGCCTACCAGATGCATCAGAGGGGATTTCAGAAGACGGTGAAAAGGTGGATAGAAGTTAGATTCGCGAACACTCGCGGGCATGGAGCTAACGGAGAGGGCTGACTTTCTCCCGGTGGCTCCCGAAGTGCCCACAATGGAAGCCTCACTTCCGAGTTGGGACTGTGTCGAAAAGACCGCAAAGTCATGGGTCGTGCGTAACTATCCCATTACTTTCCTCGTCTCTTTTAGTCACGCCCAGTATAACGCAAGTGGCACTTCTGTGTGCAACTGTATCGAATAACAACAACAACGACGGTCCGGATTCCGTCCAAGACTCTCACTCTGTTCTGCGGGTAGTTCTAAACTATGTCTGAATACCACATTCTTAAAGCATGTGCAACTCGCTTGACGCGCATTAAACGCAAGATTCAAAATTCAAATTTAAAATCGATAAATTATCCAGCAAAGCTTTGATTTCATATGGTTACCTTTCAGTTAAATCACGGATTCTCTTGTTGTCATGTGCTGATCTTAATAATAATAATCATAATATTAATAATAATTGTAGTTGCTTTATTGACGCCATGAGGACCTAAACTTTCAGCATAAAACAAGACAGTATAACAAGTACTAGATATGAAAATTGTCTTTTAGTTCCTACTTCGATAGCACCTATGGAACTAAAAATCGGGACAAATAAGGAATGACCGAATTGCGATATGCCGCCGTTCTGTGGTTATTGAACGGTATAGCCTACGAATTGGTCGAAGATAAACTTGAAAAGAGAGGGGATCGGAGGGGTCACTTAAAATGCTTAAAATAAGTCTCCTGAACCGGCGAACTAAGAAACAGAGGCGACGACATTTACCGAGGACGGAATCCGCATGATCACTCCATGATAACCGACTGTTAAAAACAACGCCGAGGAATTTCGATTCCGAGGTCCCGAAGCGAAATTATGGAGTGAAGAAATTTCAGGACTGTTAACATCGGCTCTCAGGGAAAATGGAATGGAGATGCCTTTTGATGCGTTCAACAGATGGCCACCTCGAATACCTCAGTGACTGCCTGCCCGAGCTGTTGAGAATCACAATTCGTCTTGCAGTCTAGTCATATGTATTTTATTAGTTTCACGTCGTTAGGGTTCCGAAAGCTAGACGTGTAATAGTTGAAAAGGAATGGATATAGCACACCACTGTTTTTTGGCAAGGAGGAGAAGGCTTCATTTTGGAATCATACGTGTTGACGTCGAGTAGAGAAATAGTTTTGACGCCAATAAATCAACCATCCTTCAATGCCATCTCCACATAGTTGAGAAAGAATGCGAGAGCGTTCGATAGTGTTGAAAGCAGAGGAGAAGTCCAAGAAAACTCCCTTCACGGCTTTCGCTCCGGCATCAAGTGAAGAGTGGAGTGGTGAATGTAGAGTTTCTTCTTCTTTGATTAGACTGTCGACTGCGAGGGGATTAGTCGACTTCATGGATTATATTAGAAGTCTAAGAATACTCCCTTGACGGCTTCCAATTTTGATCCAGTCGTTTGCTGCTTTTGGAATGGGTGTTATAGCGACATTCCGAAGGAAAAGAAGCATTCTGCTAGCAAATAATTGATGCGCTCAGTGACAATCGGAGAAATCTCGCGGTTACATGAAACGATCATTCCGAACATCAAGGTCTAGGGAACCACATGAATCCAGATGTCGCCGGATTTAGATGTTCTGAACAGCTCATCATCTACAAAATTCTGATTAAGACGAAAGAGCTTCTCGATGTCCCCAGAGTTGGAAGCAGTCACCATGTTCCCTACAACGTCGGACCAGAATTTCTTGCGTTCTAGTGTCGTCGAACGTGTGACCTTCCAATCTCCTGGTTTCTTTGACGGTTGCTTATTTTTTTACCACGGGAGGCTGGAATGAGAGTTAATGTTGCAAGGAAGGTTTTGCATCGAGCTGAAAAGTTTGACATCATCATAATCCCAAATCATCATCCAAACATTAAAGGCGCCAGAGTTCGGCTTCGTCGGTGTCTAGAACAGAGTCACTATCTTGGACGGAGGCCCGTACGAATATCCGATACTTGCAGTTCAGGAGCAACCGGTTTAAATTCATCCTCGTCCGGTAGCGTCGCTTCGAATGTGGGAACTTCAGGAGCCAACGGATTAAAGTACCGAGGGGCTCCCGACGTTTGGTGAAACATTTTTTTTATTTTCTGGAAGCCTTTCAAATGCATCTGGAAGACTACCTGACACGCCATTAACAGGCAAATTAACAGACCAAATTCTTCGAGGTTGCATATGAAGCCAAGATCAACACAAAGATCAAAAGAGAAGCCCTCGTCTTTTCTGCGTGAACTAGAATCTTTTAAGAAGAGAATCGGCCTGATTTTTATTTTGACACTTTGAGTATTAAAACGTTATAATTGTACCAGTCGACACTGTGAGTAAACTCAACCCGTATCAAAGCCTTTGCACACGCCTGTATAATTCCCTTAATTGTGCATTGTTGCCCCGTTATATTCCTTGTCCTCAAATGTTCTTACTTTTTTAACCTTGGCGGGCTTTTTTAAATAATCTCATATTCTAGTAGCATGACTATGCTCCATCCCAGAGACCATCATTGATCGCTACTTCACCAGCTTACCTTCCTTCATGCTCGTAAAGATGATGACCCCCTCCAATCCTCTCTTTTAAAGTTTATCTACAGACAAATCTCTTCTACCAATGCGTGGGCAATGCCGTCCAATACCTAAAATAAGGAAGTCATATAGGAAATTCGGTCATTCTTTATTTTCCACTATTTTTAGATTCATCAAAGCAGAGGAACTCTCAATAATTGTATTGTTTACGGAATCCCTGTCTCGTATTGTGTTTCATTTTTTCCCCCAGACAATGGCCATTAGCGTCGTCTCGAGGTCTACCCGTCTAGAGGATAAACCGACATTGAAGTTTGCAATGAATTTTCTAGCTGGAATTCTTGACAAAGTTACCTCAAACCACTAGATTAACAAATTAGACAACTTCATGACATATTCCAGTAATCGTCCTCTGATAATATTAATCGTTCTAGCTCTATATGTTTCGACCAAATGCTTTCTCCAACATTTTACGAACAATATCGGCTAAAATATGTCGCCAGTAACACGTGTGAGTTTCTAATCTCTTGCATGACCTTCTCAGACAAAACAAATCAACTCTTAAAGTGACCCTGTCGAAGTTGTTGAAAAGAAAATACAACTATTGACCAACGCGAATGACCAAGGTATCAAACGCGAAGAAGAAGAATATGCCACCGCCAACAGTCTATTAAAACTTGAAATTGCTAATCTCAAGAAGACCTTAGTCGCCCTTGAGCTGACTACAGGAGGTACGTTCAACAGACATGATTTTCACGATTTTCTTCAAAGAACTTCAGTATTCCGTACCCGCCGTGCCCGTGGCTGTTATCGAAACTCCACAGACCGAGATCATTGTGAAACGCCCCGAAATGAACTTTCGATTGTGTCCAACTCCTCTTTGGGCGTTATTTTCAACTTGCGGTCATCTTGTCTTGATTAAATCCAATCGCTTCTCATTCGACGATTCCTGCGCGTTGCGCTGAGCTCACCCGAATTCTTTCATCCCCCCAATCTTTCTACCCACCTTTGTGGATTCTCTATGTACTCTAAAGGGAAATTAACAACTTAAATGGCGGTGATTGAAATGCCCTAAACATGATCGCAAAGCCTGTCTTTTTGTTCAATGCAAAGGCTACACCGTTTATCAACCTTCATTAATTGAACTTCGGTAATTCCATTCTTTACCGATTTTAAGTTGCACCAGAAGAGAATAAACAGGATTATACGGTTTTATAAGTCAATCAATTAATTGCTACTGCAAACATTTGACGGCACACATTTTTTATCTTCAGTCTACGGAGGGTTAAATAGTCAGAACATTTGCGGCCAGGGAAAATAACGGGTGGACGAATGGTTTTTAACGGTTTGACCTTAATCCAAGTCTCCTAAACCGGAGAAAAAAAAACGGGATATAAAATCGACACGATGAAGCGATGACTGGTGGTTCAAAATCTGTGTGGAAGAGCCCGCTATGTCATGGGTCGTGCGTTAGTATCCATTCGTTTCCCTTACGCCCATGATAACGCAAGTGGCTCTTCTGTGTGCAACTGTGAATAACAACACCAATGACGGTCCGGATTCCGTCCAAGACTCTCATTCTGTTCTGCGGGTAGTTCCAAACGATGTCAGAATAACACATTCTGAAAGCATGTGCAAGTCGCTTGACGCGCATTAAACACAAGATTCAAAATTCAAAAGTAAAGTAGTAGTAGTAGTAGTCTGTGTAAAGCTTTGATTTAAGATTTCATTTTTCCAGAGGTCGCCGGATTAAGATATTCTGAACAGCTCATCATCTTCAAAAATCTGATTAAGGCGATTTCCCGCAGCTGCGATCATGATCGGAATTGGTTTTATTTCTCGATACCTGCCATGGCTGGAGAGCCGTTCCTTCTTTTTGAGATGATACCACACAGGGTGTGAGGAATCGTTCTGTAAGTTGTACATAAATCGGAGGTAAGTTGGCTACTTATATGGTCTATTTCCTTAGCGAAGTTGGAATCCGTGAAAACTTTGGATTCGGTTGAGGCAACGGCATGACATTGCGAACTCTTCGACCCAGCCTTTCCACACGCGGAAGCTTCTCCTCGGATACCAACAATTGAAGAGCCACCGGATAAAATTTATCCTCTTCCGTAAAGTCCGTTTCCATGAGGGTTAATGGGGCAAGGAAATATTTGCATCGAGCTGTAAAGGTTGAAAACTTCATAAAAAATAAGATTATCCCCACATTAGAGCTGCCCGGCGTGTGGTTTTCACAAGCCGTAAAAATAATTCTAGAAGCATTTCTTGGATAACTTTGTCGCAAACCTATAATTTGTCCCTTACAAAAACGTGTTATTTGTCGACAATAGTGAAACGGCCGTTGAATTCATTCAAACAAATATAATTCAATGCAACAGTGGCTCGTTCATTTAACCAATTCTAAATTGACAAATCGCGTGTTTTGATGACAGAAAAAAAGACAGGCGTCGCATCTTAATAATTCCAAGACTAAGACCGCTCGCCGAATATCCGCACGAATGAAATGTTCATTTTGATTATGTAGATCCAATCGGCGGTCGAACACAGCTGCCTATTTGTTAATGTATCGTTGTAATTAAAGCAGCTTTTGCAGACCAATCAGGTTCGTCCCACGTTTCACCTATCAGGGCTCAGGAATCCTCCCGAGCGGCAGACCGAAGGATGAACTCCGACTGCGTCGTGATTGTTAACGAAATGGCGTTTGTCGAAAGGGGTGTGGAAGGAGGAGAAAGGGTAGGATGAACGTGAGGGGTTGGTTGCAGCGTCGTTTTGAATTACACGGCCTGACCCGACGCCCGTTTGAGGCGTCGCCACGATCGGTGCTGATGTCTTGCGGTTCGTCCACAAGTCGGACGAAGAGACGCTATTTACAACACGTTGCTTTGCGATTCGTTTAAATATAAGGCTGCAAGTCAAAGTAGGCACAACCTGCGGACCATTTTCACAGGTATATCAGGAACATGTGCATATTCGCGGCAATCTCCCACGACAGGGTTCGGCTTCGTGGACGTCTAGAACAGATTCACTATCTTAGATGGAAGCCCCAGAGATGTGTCCTCGCGTTCTCCAAGGGAGATATATTTCCCAGCTTTCTGCCCGTATCAGGTTTGGCCCGACTTGGGTAAATTTAAATTCCCAGGAGACTACGTTTTTTTCTCTTATCCCAATCAATCAAATTCCGTCGTAGATATTTGGAGACTGTGTACTCATCTACTGGCGGGGGCATCTCAGTGTAGAGTTTCTTCTTCTTCTCTGGTGTTACTGTCGACTGCGAGGGGATTAGTCGACTTCGTGGATCTGGAGATGATAAAGTTTTGCTTCGGGGCCTTTTAACTACTGAGACATATCTACCAGCATATTGCCCGATTTGTGTAAGTTAAAATTCCCAGGAGACGAGGTTTTTTTACAGAATCTATGTCTCATATTGTGTTTCATTTGTTTGAGCTTGACAAAAGCTATTCAAGTTGATTCGAAGTCTTCATGGCTAAGAAGGCTATTGAGTCGTGCCAAGAGTAGATGTGAAGAACAACGTTTTAATGGAACAGGTTTTATTTAGGTCACGGTGACTTGTGTAAGATGGAAACTTTCACGGCCCGATTGCTTCAGGACATTCAGCAAAGTGAACGGGCGCAAGACTTCCTGCTCTCGAAACCCCACAACTAATTGCGAGACCCGTTTTTACAGCAATATGCTGACTTGATTGTTAACTACTGCGGTACAGGCGAAATGGGATGAGCAAAAGGTCTGGGAAGTAAATGGTGGTGCTATGTCGATGACTCGGAAAAGGTAGTATTTCCCCTCGACGAATTGGGTCAACGTTCGCCCATGCCTGTTCAAGGTGTGTTACTAAGCGTGGAACGAGGCACAGTTGAGCCATCGCCACCTTCGGCGTAGAAGTGTGTCGGTTCGCCGACGGAACTGCAATGCGGATTACTTCTCTCCGGTAGCTCCGTGCCCGCGAATCTAACTTCTACCCACCTTTTCACCGTCTTCTGGAATCCCCTCTGATGCATCTGGTAGGCTAACTTACACACCTTGAACAGGAATGGGTGAACGAGGACCCAATTCGTCGAGGTTGCAGTCAAGATCAGCACGGAGATCAAAAGAGAAGCCCTTGTCTGTACGGCGCGAACAGGATTTTTAGTAGAGAACCGGCTTGATTTTTATTTGGACCAACACTTTGAGTACTAAAACGTTATAATTATACCTGTTAAAACAGCCTTTTCGTTCCTTCTTCAAATTGAATAGACGGGATCATCTAATTTATACGAGAAGCTAATAAGAGAGCGGTTGCCGAAAAGTTGTTAATTTCCCTTTAGAGTACATAGAGAATACACAGAGGAGGGGAGAAAGTTTGGGAATTCCGGTAAGCTCTGCGCGTAGGAATCGTCGAATGAGAAGCGATGGAATTTAACCAAGACAAGATGACCGCCCAGGAATTTTGATGTTGAGCTGAAGACGAAATAGTTGAGGAAAGCAATCTAAGTGTTAACGTGATGGAGACGCGTTTTGGTGCAATCAGCACCAACTCAGTGATATCCTAATCAAGCAGACTAACATTCTAGCAGGCATAAGTTCAGGTCGTCGCATATTGTATGAGAGTCACGCCTCAACGAAACAGTGGGGATTTTACGTGACTTCATTGGAGTACCTCGTTTTCCAAGGTGGAGCAGAAAAACGCCGGCACTTAACTGCCGAAATTTGAGAGCTGCCTCGCAAGCAGGTCTCCATACCCAACAATACCCGACTTAAAAATACGGAAAGAATGTACAGATTCGTGCTTTTGACGAAAGATCGTGGCTGAATTACAAATAAATATAACATTGATGAAGGGAAGAGTTGGACACAATGGAAAGTTCATTTCTTGTCGCCTGAGCTGGTAGCTTGGTCCTCAGAAGAATTCGACGGTAGCGACTACAAATTTAAAAAAAAATTACAAAACAAATTAAATGCGCCTTTGCTCTCATGAAAGGTAGCGTAATTATGAGCGTCCGTTGATGATTCTGATAATACTGGAGGAATCGCCAGTGAGTCATTAAATAGCCTTATCGGGTCTACGGTCATCAATGGCCATATGCCTAACGCGCACCCATTGTAAAACGTACCGCCTGATCTGTTGGGCTCTCACTGGATGCTGCTGGTGGCTCCGAACTGCCATCTCCTGACTCACCAACAAAGTCGTTTTGCGCGATGCCCGACTTTATTTCTTGCAGTTCCTGCATGAATGACTGCATCACTGTCTGCTGCAGTCCCACGGTGAGGGCGTCCCAGTTGTGTAGGTATGTCCACGGTTCCTCGAGAATACGTTGGTAGGCATAGGAGTTCTGCATACAAGAAATATCCATATGCGGCACTACAAACTCCTCATCGTGATCTGAAGGAAAACAAACCCGGAGACAATAAAACGCCCACGTAAACATTTTATAATGTTTGGACGACTAGATAACGTCAAATGGTTAAATTATAATTAGAAAATTAGTTGTCACACGTAAGTTAAATATAATAGAAATAGAGTAAACTAGGATGGTCCATTGCGAGGTGTGATTTAACAACAGAAACGCACCAAACGTCTTTGAAATACGAACCGGAGAAAATCTTTACAGATCGCATACATTTTAAACGAAAATCAGCGAATAGAGCAGTATACTTTACCATTAGTAACATTTGCCGAATTCTGAGCCGCAGACATGGGCGTAGATGGTAGGCGTGCTAGGCTAAAATGAACAATAAATTAAAATATTCAGATAAGTCAGACGAACTTCAGTTAATTCGATGTTGTAAAATAAATCGCATAATTTCTTGAAAATTCATGAAGCCATGTTCTTTGTCATTTTATATGTGATCTTAATATTTGTGGAAGTTGAAGTAGTCTTTTTACTGTAAATCATTGTTGTTTATTACGGATCCTCATTTTCAGCACGATATTTAGTTCAACCGCTCAGTCCGCATCTCTCTTTCCTTCGGCGCCATAACTGTAGGCTTTTCGTTGCCGTCATTCGGATACTTTTTCATCTGAGATGATCATTCCGCAGACCTGTATATTTATTTATGTAACACGCATGACATCCATTCAACTGGCACCCCATTGGCTCACGCATACCAGCACGCATTACATAACATTAACTTGTAAAATTCCGACATTTTTTTACGAAATCTGGCCGGCCCCCATTACCACGACCCGCCACACGTGTGTCTATAAACGGTCCGGCAATATTACTCTTTCGAAAAAGCTCTGTTCACCCTCATATTATCAGCTCTGATTATACTATTTCAAGTGATTCAACCAATTTAATGGGTAATACAATTCTTTGAGAATCCCCAATCTTACTTCTACTGATGCCTATTTGTCAATATAATGCAAATTAAAGAAAATTGCCCGGATCATATTTACCAGAGAGTCGTTTTAAATAATAAACTTAGATAATGTATGCATCATCGAATTAATTCCATAAATTGTTACTGCCTTCTTTGAATTAGTATACATTTATAATGTGTTTATGAAATATTATACCCACCGGTACAATCACATTTTGAATGCACGTGAGAATATTTAGTGTTATGATAGGGATGAAATATTAATTGGAAAGTCGTAGTGTTTTTACCAATGCTAATATAAAAAATGTATTGTTCTATTTAGTTACGTTTGGAGAAACATTTGTATTACCCAATCGGAAACGTCTTTATTCTCGTAAATGTATTCTCTTGATAATAATGAACGCCAGTACACATACCACCCACATTCTTGACAAGCGACTCATATTTCAAGGTCTTTATTAGTCTATGGTAATTCGAAGACTTAGTGGAACAAAAAACAGAATGGCACGATGGCCAAAGACGAAGGTTCGGAATGAAAAATACTGTTTACTATTCAAAACAATAGTGAGGGCCCGACCTGGGCCGAAAACGCCGACAAGGCGCGATGCTTAGCGAGTCCTGTCTGGACACACGTGGGGCGTGTCGTGGTGAAAGGTTGGGGCCGGACAAGTGTCGTCGATATTGTCTTAATTTATCCACGTTAAGGTCACAGCATGCGCTGTTGTGTGCGTTAGCCAATGGGGAGCCAGTCCAATGGATGTCATGCGTCTGGAATAAATAAACACACCATTTAAGGTCACTACAAGTCGTCAATCCCTTTAATGTCCAAACGTTTACACATCGTAAACATAAGTCATTCGTATTTGTTTAACGCGTCATGTCCTCAACCCTACCGGCTCTATTGGTTCATTGACGCCAAATTATGTCTATAAAAAAATGCTGAAATTCACTCTCCTATAATTTATTCACCGAACACTGTCTATTTCTCACCTCTTTCTTCCGGTAGCTGGGTAGAGTCGGAAAATCAAACAAACTCGGTTCCCAAAGACACTGGAACAATCATTCTAAACGAATTACAGCAATATCAAGTGATGGATCTAAACTCACAAGTTATCGAATAAAAATTCGTTTGTGCTGTGCCGGCACAATAGGTGACAGGGTAGGTTAGAAGGTATGAATGACAGCGTATGTCTGTAGTGACTTTAAAATAGCCAACTTTTGTTTTAACAGACACGAACCTATTTTCGTCCACGAACGCGCGATCGCCGACTTAACTTTGTGTAATGTCCCAGTGGAAATGAGATCTAGGAAAATGGGATTAGTTAATAGAAACCTGTGTTCCGCCAGAGGGTGTCCCCAAATGTCAGTCAACTCCATGAATAAGGGGACGTAAATGGGCGAGTAACCATTACTTAGGAAAGAAGATTGGTAGAAGGTACACGCATCGTGTAAGTGCACTTACGAAAGAGGATATAATAAGGAAAGCGATAGACGAAGAATTTGGAACACAATAGGAGCTTTGGGCGAAAATGGGACGGGTCCTTATAACGGGTAACTACCCAACTGGTCCATGGTGTGGAAGAAGGGAGGATGTCGCTGTCGGATGTGTGGAGGAGGTTGAGCGGCTGCGGTTGCCTGTTGCGGAGGGTTGGGAGATCGAAAGACATCCAGTATGACGGGAGAAAGTGAGTTGCCTCACTTTGAGTGAACCAGAGGGTCGTAAACACCATCAGATCGAACTCCGTACCATGGAAAGATAGAAAGGCAAGATGGCCGCCTCTTATCCTGTCATTTCGTGCATTACAGTTGTGCCTTTGCAATATTAATTCAAGAGAAAATCTTGATTATACTTTGGTTTGCGTTCTCATTCGTAAAATTGTTTAGTGGTTTTAAGTATCGTTGGTACCGAACCAAAACATGTCTAGTGTATTGTCGTTACGCTTAAGAAATTATGAATGCATGTTTTTTTTCAAAATACACAGCGAGAAAAATATTTGTGCAGTTCTAGTGTCGTAGAAGGCTTTGCGGAAATACCTTTCATTTTTAATCTTCGAGAGCACCATTCTCAGAAATGTCTGCGCATTACTAGGCATACACAAAACACGCTCGACCCTGGTATGACCCTTAAGGGAATGGTCAAGTAGGAAGGACCAACTGAACGCTCCTGAACTTCCTTAAGAGTGTCGTTCACAACACCAACCCCCACGACTAGGACTGCCGCCTAGGCCGCAGCCTACTTGCTCACCGCTCAACAACCCATTCCTCCACTGGCTTCTCGCCTTTTAAAATGGCCACTGGCCGTGAAATGTGAATTCCGGTCGACATGTTGAAATGGTCTCCACACACCCCAAATCTAGGTCACCGGAGGCTATTCTTAAACTCAAGGAGGATCTCCGAAACACGCATAACCTAGCCCGCTTACATCTCGAAAACGCCGTCGTCCGACAAAAGTCCAACTACGACCGTAAGTGCCGCGCAACAAAAAATGGGAGATTTTGTTCGCAAGCACAGACCAGTCCCGCCACCAGGGGAACCTAAAACGTTCCACCCCCCTGGAGTGCTGACACTTGCCGCATAGAAACGGGTTCTACAACAAAAACTCTACGTTATTGAAGCAGTCAAACAGCCGCATACTTCCCTTTTAACTGTTCACCATTATAATATAACACCGTTTCGAGGTATTTGGGAAAATATATGCACCGCCGTGTGAAAACGGCCTTCACACTACCTACCGGAATCTATGAGTTCAACACACTCCCTGTGGGCCCCGTAAACGCGGCGACCACATGCCAACGTTTTATGCAAAAATTCTCCGAGGGTTGTACCCTTCCCGCTGCCTCATGTATATCGACGACGTAATAATGTGGGGTGCCACAGTCGAACAATGATTACAGAATCAAACAGAGGTGTTAATGCGATATGCTCGAGCGGGCTTGATGTCGAGCCTTTCTACAACCACAAATCCGTTTCACATTGTAGGTCAAGACGGCCTCCAAACAGACCCCGACAAGGTAAAGGCTATGAATAACAGGCAACTTCACTCTAATAGCGATGAAGTAAGGTCTTTCCTAAGTTTGGCTGTCTATTTATCCTGGACACGGACGCCAGTAGCCATGCCATTCGCGGAGTCCTGTCACAGACCAGTTACGATGGCAAGGAAACCGTTATCCAATATGGAAGCCGAACCCTCTACAAGGCCTAACGGAACTACACCGCCACAGGCCGCGAGATTTTGGCACTAGTCTACTTCACGAAAAGGTTCCCCGCCTTCCTAAAAGGCAACCCCTTTTTCATTCGGACAGACCACTCGGCGCTCCAGGGGCTCCAAAGTTGCCCGCTGGCCGGAAATGTTATTTGATTTTGAGTAGTCCACCGGCGAGGGAAACAGCACCTCAACGCCGATGCCCTCTCGAGCAACCCCATGCGCGAACCTCACAGATGCCTGGTCTGCTTTTGCGTAGCTGAGGGTATCGTCCTCAGCACTCAACTGGGCTGATTTACAAGCCACCGACCCCGAAATCGGCCTTATTTACGACATTATGGTCCACGGTTCCACCAAGCCGACAAAAAACAAATGGCGGGAGAAAGCCACGCATACAAAACCTGGCAATACTGTGTATCTCAGCAGCCCTAACCTACCCTGAGGCATATCCAGCAAATTCGATGACCCACGGAGCTGTCCCTATTCAGACGTTAAGAGCCTCACTAACTATGTCTACCGCATCCGCTGAGACGATAACTCCGCCACACTTCTAGTCCAGTTAAATCGGCTGAAGGTAGGACTCACATCATAACCTTCCGACAAAACCAGCCTCATCGCCACTGACGAAATCATTTTATCCCATACCATCAAACTGTCTTCCTCCAGCCACTGAGGACAGTGGTATTGTGGATTGATGGTTCTGTAAAGCACACCACTGGCTGCTTGCATAGTTTTCCCCTGGTAACATAACTTATTTTATAAATCATTCTAGGTCTGCCCTTTTCATCTCAAACACGCTTCTGATCATCGTTGGATCCTATATTCATATAGTATCGTGTTGGTTATCAATAATAAATCTACCCTCATAATTTCTCCTCCTGTGTGCACGATTCTGTCATAGTATCAAGATTCACTCTTAGTATAGTTTTCCCAGGTCTTCGAAGTTACGTGGGAATTACAGACAAAGTACATTACATCAATGTATATTTGGAAACTTAAAAGATGCTGAAATCGAGCATACTATTCAAAGTTTCAAGGTCTGTGGCTGTTATCACGTTTATAAATGGAGCAATCCCAGGCGTACCTTCTTCCTCAAGTACAGCGTAAATTCTTAATACCCATTGCAGAAAAGGTACCGTGTTTTTTATTCTTAAAAAAATTAGTTCATCGCATTGGCGGAGGATTCCTCTTCATTACAAGAATTTTTGGACTATGTAATTGAGGATGCACAAACCACATGTACAAAAGATAATGTCAAAAATTGGCGAAAGGATGCCCTTAAAGGTTTGTTTCTTTAAAGTTTTATAGCTTTAGCACTGAGGCTTGTAAATGCTAAGTTAATGCTGGAAGATGCGGCTGAATTTTCCGGAGAATCGAAGCGGCTTCTCGCTGACTCGGATGCCATGGACATGACAGTTGACACACCCGCACCAAAGAAATCCAGACTGACGCTGTCTTCGCGTTTGTTGAAGCTTTATACAATCATTTCGTTTAGAGTTGCCCTTATCCGCAAGCATACCCTCAATAACTATAGCTGACATTTCGCAAACCGTACCGGCATCTTTGATCGTAATTTGATTTTGAAGCAATCATTTAGTATAGAAACACGCAACACTGGTCATCAAATGTCATCTTTTCCCTAGTAATCTACCTGAAATCTGGCCCACTGTCCTAGTCAATGGCCCTCCATTTTGTGGTAAAACGACGCTTATCAAAGCAGTTGCCGGGGTATGTTTGGGTGTAATTGACATTCTTCCTCCTGTAGACCATGGGTGTCAATTTTATTTCCGTTTCGGTTGGAATGCTTACACCGACGGTACGAACGTGGCGAGAGATCTTTAACCAAGCAAAAGTAGGTATTAGGCAAATTGTTTTCCTAACCTTTTCGGACAGAGCTCGGCACCCTGCATCCTGCATATAGATGACATTGAAAGCATGGAAAAACATAGTGTACCAGTTGGTTCTTTTCGAATCACTTGCCTCCTAAAAAGCCAGCTGCTGACAGGTATTGTCCTCGCAACCGTTTCTAGTTAACCCATATTTGTGCAGAGTGTGTGGGCACAGGCGTTGTTGTTGTTGGAGAAACCAGAAGTCTATTGGCAAGTCTGCCCCCCGCAGTAACCGATTTATTTACCCATCGTGTAACGTTTGGTATGATGGAAAAAAGCTGTCGTCATAGGTATGTTTTGTCTGTTGCAGACACAAGCACACGCGGCCAATTTACACAATCAGAAGTAGTTGCGGTTTCGTTCTACTTCATTTTTCAGTCTGTTGGAAAAGTACATCACTGTGGATCAGGAAAACGCGGATGGAGAATCTATTGGCGGAGGGGGTCGGCTTCGATTAACAGAGGATCTAACTATCGCCGAGGTCGCTCACCGCACACCTGGCTATGAGGCTGGCGACTTGGTTCGACTGGTTCTCGCTCTTCGTCTTTCTCTCATGGCCAAAATAGAGGAGGAAATTGGCGAAAGAAATGAATCGGTAAGCAAATCCATTGTTTATTAGAATGCGTAAAACGGTTCACTTGCTCCCAATTCGGTCTGTCCCACATCTTGCGGCTGATTGGCTGCTTCTGGTGGATAACCGCTCGCGTAGTGTTGTTCGGCCGCAAAGGTGCAGAAATCTAGCTCGAAAATTGGGCAGAAAAATCACATAAATTAGACAATTGACGGCGTAGGAGATGTCCTTGAGGGAGGAGAAGAATTTACTCAGATTTACAATCCTCGCGTCGAGGTTGTCTCCATCCCTGATGGTGAAATGGAGTCTTGCGAGAACCACGATGCCCAGTGGTATGTAGAGTAGGAGGAAACACGTGCTAATCGCGAGGTGACCAGTGGCCCGACCAAATTCGAGGGCGTTTCCTCTGGACGTAATGGAGGCGCGTCGCCACAAATGAACTTTCCAAAGACGCGTTATTATGATCACATTCAGGGCGAAAACTATGAAGACGGGCAGACAGAATGTCACCACCGAGATGAATATAATCGCGAACAACGCCAGATAGGGTTTATTGGGGTCCATGCGACACGCGGCACGACCATCCTCAATCAGTATCGTCTTCGCCAAAAACAATGGCATATTACCCAGCACCCCGACAACAATCGTCATCACACAGGCAATAGTCGACAGACGCCAGAACCGGCAAGCCTGGAATTTGAGCGGCTTGTATATCGTCAGCGCCCTGTCGATTGAGAACACCACGATGAGGTAGGAAGCCGCAAAGTAGGCCACGTTGGGGGTGAACTCGAGGAGCTTGCAGGCCATCACGGAGGTGGCGTCGAATTTCAGGTTGAAACTGCCGTTTGTGACGTAGTAGAGGCCTCGCCCGCAGAAGTCGTCCATCAGGGTGTTGACGATGAGGGAAATGGAGTGGGCGATAGCGAGGCTGGTAGCGAATATGGAGAATCTGGAGCGAGGTGTCTCCTGGGCGAAAATGACGATTATCAGGATGTTGCCGACGAGGCCCAAAAGGGCGATTATGGGCGAAACGTAGGCCCGGAAGGCGCCAACGAGCTCGCTGAAGTCGGAGGAGGCATGGGAGGATGTCATGAGGGGGTAGTGATCTAGGGTGAGTGCTTCTGTCATGCCGCTCGATGTGAACTAAAAGGCTGTACGCAGTGACCGGCAAACTACAGCTCAGCTGACTGCGTCTCACTTGAGCGCAAATCGAGGCCTCTTATTGGCCGGTATACTTGTCCAAGTGTGCAGGGCAACAGAAGAATTATTTCATGCTTTTATGTCGTAAAATTGGCTATTTCCCGCTTAACCTTTAACCAACAAAATCTCCTGTTAGTTGATAAACAGGCTTCGTGGTGGTCTGTCATGCCGTTTTTTGGGCAAATGTTTCCAGGTTGCGGTGTCCTTGGTGGCACCCGGGTTCCTCGCCAACAGTGCGTAGATGCTCACCGCTTCACCAAACCACCAACCCTTTACCGCAGAGGTGTGGCGAGAGAGCTTGCCTTTATATAAGGAGGCAAACGTCCACATTATTATATGTTTGCTTCCGGGCTTTGTCTTGGGCTGAGCGTACCCCAGGGTTAAGAAAAAGAGACGGCGGCATTTTCCGAAGACCATTTGTTACTGTCAGCCAGTTCCGCCTTTAATGACTAACCTAACCGACAGAAAACGTGCGCGTACTGTCTTTAGTTTCTCTGCGATGGTCCAAATCGGCGGAAGAAAATGACGTCGCCATTTTGAGCTCCCAACTACGACCCACCTGCCAACCGTTTTCCCCTTTAATGCCTCACACGACCGTGTGGACAGGTGGTAGCAAGGCAAGCCATCGGTCTTCTAATCAAGGCCTTTGGTTTAAGTATCTTCACAAGGCAAGTCCGCGCAAACGTCATTGTGAACCGAGTTGTGTATTGGAGGAGAAGGGGGAGCGCAGCATGGATTATTTGGCCGGCTGTCCGTTCCACTACACCCTCGACTGTTTTGTACGAGGATATGGAGACCCCCTGGGTCCCCTGTGCGTAATCCCTTCTGGTAGACGATTCTTGGAGTTGGCGGGGCACTCCTACTTCCATCTGGGTTCGACTCCCATGCCTAGCTACTTCGGCTGGCACTGGGGACGCCGCCACCTGTCAAAATATTCCCGGGAATCTTCCTGGTAAACCCCCATGAGGCCGGGTTGTCTTCTGGCATGAGAGGTCCGTTGCGTCGCCTAATTCATTAAAAGCCAGCACCTGCATGCGTCCATTCAATGGATCCTTGTGAACCCACCCAAGATGACCAGAAGTATACCTTTTGTTCATCTATCTATGCAGCCGGTTGTTGAGACAATGGGACTCGTGACCCGAGAACTACTAGACGTCGCACTCTCGCAGGTCGTACCGGCTGTCAAAAACACCTCCGAGTTCGTCACCATTCCGGATGTCACCTGGGCCGATGTTGGCGGACTCTCGGAGACCAAAACCCACCTCTACAATCGATTCATGGTGAGAATAATTGCCTCCCTTCACGACCACAATTCTCCAGCCAATCATATCTGACCTATATGACCTATTGGTTCGCTCTGATTGGACGATTTATTTATTTGAGTGTGTTTTAATTCGAGCTCCTTGTGGACGACTGGGAGCGTGCGCAGGCCCTGCGTCGTCGTTCTGGCGGTGTCCTTCTCGAGGGACCGCCCGGTTGCGGCAAAACGCTCATCGCCAAAGCTCTCTCCAACACGGCTGGCCTCAACTTCCTCTCAGTGAAGGGCCCGGAGATCCTGAACAAGTTCCAGGGCGAATCAGAACGCCGCATCAGGGAGATCTTCGAACGTGGGCGAGCCTGCCAACCCTGTCTCATATTTTTCGACGAAATCGACGCCATCTGTCCACGACGCGACGGCGATGATTCCTCTGGTACGGGCAGTGTCCCCCCCACCCACCCCTTTACACTCAGAAAAGCGGAACTGGAATAAGCAGCCAGCCATGTTAATGGGCCCAACCTTCCCCGGCAAGACCACTAAAAGGCACAATTAGGCGGCCGGGCCACCCTAAAACCATGAATGCCCATCTGGTGTATTCTTAGTCCTGTTAAATAGATGTTTTCTCGGTCGATTCGACCCAGACTGCGTCGGCTGCACCACGCCTCATGGACGACTAGACAATTGGGGTTGTGTTAGTTGGAGTACGGCGGTGCCTTCGACACACTAGCTTAACTTGGACGGTCAGAACGGAGGATAAGCAGCGAAGTCGGACCCGCGCGAGGCGATATAGATATGTGCCGCATGGTGAGGTGTGTTTCCCTCTGTTTGTGTCAACAGGAAGTCGTGTGAGCGTGGTGAACCAGCTTCTAGTGGAGCTTGATGGCATCGACAAGCACCGACAGGCGCGAGTATTCGTTGTGGGTGCCACAAATCGCAAGGACATGATCGACGAGGCCGTCTTGAGACAGGGTCGTCTCGGACTTCACCTTTTCGTGGCACCGCCAGCCTCTTCTGCAGATCGAGCCGATGTCCTTGGGGCCTGCACCCAGTCTGGAACTGCTCCAAGGGTGGACGGAGGCTTGCCGGTGCTCGCGTCAATAGCCGCTGATCCCCGCACTGAGGGTATGAGGTAAGGTCACCCTTCCGTTCCGCCACCTCTCCTTCCTAACCTTAGATGTCTCATGCCGTCTATTTTTCGACAGTGCAGTTCGGTAGATATTTGACAAAATTTCGCTGTTTTTTAGTGGAGCCGATTTGGAAAACCTTTTGGATTTGGCGAAGCAGAATGCCCAGCTGGCAAAGCGCAATTTTCTCACAGAAGAAGATCTCAATATGGCTCTTAGTGAGCTGAAAAAGTGATCTTTTCTTTCCTTCATGCTTGTACAGTCTGTTTTTTAACACAAGAAAGCTATGATCACATTTTTGTCAATTACGTCTATTTGTCGGGCATGCATAGAGATAGCATGTGTGGAAATGATGGAAGTTCATGACCAAGGAGTATATTAGACGGGTAACATACGCCCATGTCGTGATATCCAGATAAGGTGGAATATGTACAAATAGGTGGAAGTTAAGGGTAGCAAGGTCCCTACATGGCACTTACTGTAATTCGTAGTACGACGGAAATTCCACACAAGACAATTTCGTAAATCAAGATCGTCGCGTTGACAATGCGGTCGGAATTTTGCCAATCGAGATGCCAGATTGTCATGGATGTGCCATAATTTGCGTAGAAATCCGTTCGCAATGCTCAGGAACGTAGACATTTGTGTTAATTGTAATGGAGTTACGATTTTCGCAATGGACTAAATGCTCGCCAACTGTTGGTATCGTTTTTATTGCTAACGCGTTAAGAATTACCATGTAGTAAAAGATCTTTCGAATCTCAGGAGATTATTTAGTTGTGCTGGTTGTAATCGGCTGACATGCATACGAATTATTCGTTGCTAAACGCAGAGAGTAGAGCAAATTTACAATATATTTTGTTGAGATAAGTTTAGGTATACGTCAGTTACGTATTTTGTGAAAAACGTTTTCCTTTTCTGCAGTATGTGATGGAATACTATCTGAACGCAACAGTCCGATCACCTGAATGTGTGACGTTTATCGTTTTGATCGAAATGTGCGATGATGGTGAAGAAATAGTATACTTACGAAAAGGAATTTTTAAATTAATTCCCAAAAAATTGCTTTCTAAATTTTAGAATTTAAAATCGTTAAAATACTTACGATATTTATAGAAAAACTTTACACTCGAATGATTTGTTGTTTGATTTGAACACGGATTTAAACGGACTAATTTGACCTTAAACTGTAATGTCGACATGCCCCTGACGCACGTGGTGCCTTCTGAAATACGTTAGACGATTTTTAATTCAATAAATAAATCTTACTACGTTTGATCGCGTACTCCGACAATATGTTACAAGTCGCTCCGAAAAAAAAAGACGACGAATGGCCTGAATTGGGAAATGTTAGCACTCATGGAAAGGAATCATTCAAGTCCCATGTGAAACAGAGAAAAAAACGAAACTGGAAGCAATTAGATGACGATATTGCTTTCTCAAAACCATCTGGCACTTCCACTGACGGAACATGCAGTTCCTCTCAAAAAGGGTCTCCTTCAGACAAATCTTCGAGACATGTTTCACCCATAGAAAGTAGACCTGATGTGGAAGTTGGTGATGGTAGCTCAAAAAAGCACAATGGTCAGCCATGCGATGGAGGTGGATATTTTTGCCTTTTCGTGCAGCCCGATTTTGCTGGAATGGAAATGCCGGCATCGATGCCCAGACCTGGATTTAGTAAGATTTTTCCGAATGTAACGCTCTCTTTTAAGATACCAACATTGTCAGTCACTACCGCAACTTCGGCCGATGCATTCAGGCATGCTGCTGTAACATGCCAACCTGTATTATCTGTGAATCAGATCGATTATCTCGGATTTGTTACCAAATTGAATATTATTTTGGGGACAGAAATTTCGGGAGAGATAATTATCTCCAGAGCCAAATAACGAGCGATGGATATGTGCCGGTTGATATTATTCTAGCATTTCCTAGAATGCGACAGTTAACAGCAACTCTAGATGACCTCGTTAAGGTATTTAGTCTCTTTAGTTTTGTAATCGATTATGAATAGGCCTGTGGATGTAGCCAAGTTGTTGAATTTGATGCTCACATGACAAAAATCCGCCGAAAGGAGCCATATGTTCACCGCGTTCCACTGTTCCAAGTTCCAGGTATGTCTATTTTCAAGATGAATTACTTTTTAGGTCCGCCCATGCAACCTCCTTCTCACTCCCTCCTCGATTTCCCCGATATGTCAACCGACTTCACCACAAACTCCCCGTTTCCACTAGTATCAATCCAGTTTCCAGATAGTCTCTCAGCGCAGCAAACGCCGTCTGAAATAACCGCGAATGAAGAGGATTCCTGGCATACCGTTGATCGTCGTCCCAAACGTTCTCGCAACCGTTCTATGTGTGACGCACCCACAGATACTATAAAGCCCATTCGACAGGTAATTTGGTTCGATCGGCAATAAATACAGGGCTCCTGTATTAAGCAATCAGTAGACTATAATTTAACTCGTCGGGTTTTGATTTTCAGAACCAATCGAGGTCCCGTTTGACATCTTTCTGCTCTGATGGCACAGACTTAGACGAAGAAGACCTCCTGAACTACCTCGTGGTTATAGTACCCGAGCGTGCGACTGACCGTGACGCCACATATGATGTTTCGGGGGGTGAAAAACGCCTCAAGGTAGCCCCACAGAGCCTACAGGTCTCTCCTCTTCCAGTTCAAAAGACCCAAACCGAATTTACGTCTCAAGGTGCTTCTGGGCCATCTGCGCGGCTCTTGCTAAAACACCCCGGTGGCGATAGACACCCCAACCCAGACTACCAAACGCGGTATGTATTATTCTGTCGATCTCTTTTTTTACCCATCTCCATTACACTTAAATTGCTGGTCTATCTCGTTCTCCTAGAGCAAAGACACAGGCGGATTTATCTAAGGATATCCGACAGGGTCTTGAGGAATATAAGAAAAGTGTCACGCGACAACGCTACACGTCCTACACGAAGCTGGGTTTCGATTTGACTGCAGATATTAACGATTATCCAAGTTCAAGAACCAGCTCCTATACGGATCTTTCAACGACCGATGACTATTATCCTGTTAGCAAACCCAAGGTAATTTTTGTTCTGTGTCGATAGTGCCTCGGTGTACTTTTCATAGAAGGCCCCCACTATTTGTCGATTTCCATAACTTATGCCGGCAGTCCACGATTTAAAACATGGGTTGGAAATTAATGCATTTTCATTTTTTAGGTTCAACTTCTATCTGATGAGGAATTCGTCGCTCTCAAATCGGCCAATGAAGATGGGCCCTCGTATGCGGCAACTGCATCCAAGTCATCCGGCATGGAGGAGTCCCCAGCAGATGTTCCTGCAACAGCTTCCTCAATCACAAAAGAATCCACTATCCCCGAGCCATTAACGTCCCAAGCTACGCCCCCCGACACGGCTCTCCCCTTCTTCTATCCCGCGAAACTCCTCCCACCCCCTCCAGCTGCTCTTCTCAACACACCGTGGTACGCCCCGATCTACTCGGTGAATTCCGAAATGCCAAACGGATCGTGTGCTATGGGTGACAACAGTGGTGAAGATGGCATATCCACTGACGGCCCCATTCCAGCCTCCTCCACCAGCGTCAAGCACCAATCTGCCGAGTTAGCGGAAGCCGCCGTGGCCGCTCTCCTGTCAGAGGTCTCAAGGGCTGCGATTGATGTGGCAGCAGAGGAACAGGAGGATCTTGGCTTCTCGGCCCCGCTTCCTCTGTCGACCCCGCGCTCCAAGCGCATCAAGGAGGCCGACGGGATGCCCTCTACACCGAGACGTGTTTGCGGTTTCTATCCCGTGAAGATGAGCTCTGCTGGTCGTAGGCGACGCGATGAATTGGACGTCGGCTATGCCTTTGATATTACCAAGAAGACTGGTGGCGGTAGTGATGTGGGCGTTGGTGGCACTCCAAAGACACCACGAGGTTCAAGCTACTCATTCTGTGAACAAACTGTTGCTTTGGCCAAACAGAAGAAGTTTTCGAGGCCCTCTTCAGATCAGCTGCCCATTGTTTCTATGGCCAGGTATGTATTCGAATCGAGTTCATACATTCATCGATTTTAAACAACCGTAACTTGAAAATATCCCTATTGCCGAATTCTAATCTCCCCTGAAACGGTTCACTCAATAGCATATTTTATGAATTTGACTGTGCCATTGTCAACAATCTTAAGCATTGGAGGTTGTTTTTTGTTTGCACTATTTTTTCGTTGAACCCATTTAGTGATGTGAGCATTTCCGGAACAACTGTCATCATCAGCAGCAGTAACCATCCTCGTATGTCGGTTCCGCCTCCCCATCCCTACTTGCAACAACAGCACAATAACCGCTCTGGCACCCAGTCGGACGACGACAACAGATCCCAGAACGTCGCTGCTGCCCGACCCGTGAGTCGCCGAAAACACGCAGTCTCGTTTTCCGCCTCCACGGCGACCACAAGAGCTTCTGATAGTGGCGATGTTGGACCCCAATTCGCGCCCAATTTCCGTGCCCAGGAGATAACTCAGTCGCTGTTGCGTGGCGGCTACACGACGCGCGACTACATGCGCTACCGGGCTGGATGCCTTGCCGATAGGGAGCGCTGCGGCGCCGGAAAATCCCAGGAGATGAATACGCTCTATCGATTCTGGTCCTTTTTCCTTCGAGACAACTTCTTCCCGAAGATGTACCGCGAATTCAGGCATATGGCAAGGGCGGACGCTGATGCCGGCTACCGATATGGCATCGAGTGCCTCTTCAGGTTTTTCTCCTACGGTCTCGAGGCTAATTTCGGAACGGCGCTTTTCAAGGATTTCCAGGTGAGTCCAGGGCTCCGTCTCTCTTGCCCTAAGTGGCGATCAATGAGTGTGTGCAAAATGCGCACTGCCCCATTTTCATATCTCACATGGTAATGCGGTGCCCTAGTCACGAGAAACGCCCTAGGATACATTGTGTGTGTTGGTTTGTGTGGCCATAAATGCGGTTTCGCGATAAGCCAATTATATAGCGTTTTCCGTCTAACCAATGCATGGTTGAATTGTAGGAGGAGACTCTACGAGACTACAATACGGGTCATCTGTATGGTTTGGAGAAATTTTGGGCGTACCTGCATTACAGCAAAGCGAAGCCGGAGCTCTCACCGCGTATTACGGAAATTCTGAAGAAATTCAAAAGCATCCACGATTTCCGAGTCAATGTAAGCCTTTCTTTTGTTTTTACCATTTGACCGTGTGTTATACTGAGAGTAGATTATGCGCTTAACATAATTATTACCGTCTACGACTCAGACAAGAAGTTTGAGACCAGTTTTTGGAAGGGTGTTGGGATTGGCAAGTTTGCATACCGCAAAGACGCTTTGCTTTCTCTTATTTTAGTTCGAGGCTCCGGACGGATTTTTCGGATACCGCAAACGTCTACCCTCGACGTCAGCGGATGTAGCAAGTCCCCAGCCCGCCGTAGCCCGTGTTTCTGCTGCGGTTTCGAAGACTTCCAAACCCCCGTTCAACGAGATTCTGGAGCCCCCGACACCCGAAAAACAGCGTTCCTCTACATCGAATGCTACCAATAAGCCAAACGCGGTAGTGGCAAATGTGAATAATAAAAAGTCTTCTGACACCAAGAAAAGTCTGCAAGGTCAGCGCGCCCGCACGAAATCGGGATCCGCCAAACCACTTGCCTCGGGCGACGGTCCGGAGATTTCGGCCTCGACGTCGTCTTCCTTGGAAGCTGTTCAAAAGCCCAGTAAAAGTGTTCCCGTGGTAACAGTTGTGGAGCCCAAAAAGACTCCCTGTGAAACAGTAAAAAAAACTCAAAGGAAAAAAACCTACAAGAAGCCCGCAACGAGGGCAGCAGAAGTTGTGGATTTAAAGGTCGTTTCTTGCAAACCCGAGGCTGAGAACACTATGGTTGAACAAGAAAATGTCAAACCCTCTGTCCACAAGAGCAAGGTGGAGGGCACGAGAAAAATTCACGTGCCAAAACCAGTTGCTGCGTTACCAGGTGACCAGGCAGAAGCCGTCAAACCCGCAAATGCACGAGCCCCTGTCTCCAAACCTGCGGCCCGTAATAGCCAGGTACCGAAAGTGGAGGCTTCCTCGCCAGTGGACCAGCCAGAAGCCGTCAAACCCGCAAATGCACGAGCCCCTGTCTCCAAACCTACGGCCCACAAAGACAAGGTTGCGGCCCGTAATAGCCAGGTACCGAAAGTGGAGGCTTCCTCGCCAGTGGACCAGCCAGAAGCCGTCAAACCAGCAAATGCACAAGCCCCTGTCTCCAAACCTACGGCCCACAAAGACAAGGTTGCGGTCCGTAATAGCCAGGTACCGAAAGTGGAGGCTTCCTCACCAGTGAATGAGACAGAAGCCGTCAAACCCGCAAATGCACGAGCCCCTGTCTCCAAACCTACGGCCCACAAAGACAAGGTTGCGGTCCGTGATAGCCAGGTACCGAAAGTGGAGGCTTCCTCGCCAGTGGACCAGCCAGAGGCCGTCAAACCAGCAAATGCACGAGCCCCTGTCTCCAAACCAACGGCCCACAAAGACAAGGTTGCGGCCCGTGATAGCCAGGTACCGAAAGTGGAGGCTTCCTCGCCAGTGGACCAGCCAGAAGCCGTCAAACCCGCAAATGCACGAGCCCCTGTCTCCAAACCTACGGCCCACAAAGACAAGGTTGCGGTCCGTGATAGCCAGGTACCGAAAGTGGAGGCTTCCTCGCCAGTGGACCAGCCAGAAGCCGTCAAACCAGCAAATGCACAAGCCCCTGTCTCCAAACCTACGGCCCACAGAGACAAGGTTGCGGTCCGTGATAGCCAGGTACCGAAAGTGGAGGCTTCCTCGCCAGTGGACCAGCCAGAAGCCGTCAAACCCGCAAATGCACGAGCCCCTGTCTCCAAACCTACGGCCCACAAAGACAAGGTTGCGGTCCGTGATAGCCAGGTACCGAAAGTGGAGGCTTCCTCACCAGTGAATGAGACAGAACCCCCCTCCAATGTACAAACTGTGAAGTCTAACGACTCAAAATCGGTCAGCGCCGGACTGGAATGCAGTACGGCTGTTGTTGATCTTCCGGAAACGAATAAGTCAAAAAACAAACGTTCATCCAAGAAGCATGCCAAAAAACAAAAATCAGCGGCCACTTCTGCCACCAGCCAGGCGGAATCAACTTCGCCTAGTCAAGCGACCCCCGTGGTGAGCAAGACGACGACTGCAGCTGTTACGCCAGTGTCATTACCGCCAGTAGCAGAATCAAAACCCAAGGCAGTTGCAACCGCCTGGGGTGGCCAGAAGCCAGCCTCTGTTACCGAGCCCCCCAAGGCACCCATCGTCCTCGCCCTCAAAAAGGTCGCAGCGATCACCCCGGCGGCGCCATCTGCCTCAGTCGATGCGAGCACAGACTCGGCCAATGGACAACACGGGTCTGGGATGCAAAATAAACAACAGGGCGGCAAGAAGAAATCCCGCGCAAAGGCCGCAAGGATGGCAACAAAACCTCCAGGTGATGCTGATGACAAGTGATGAGGAACAACTGGGGGAAAACAACATCTTTCTTTCCACCACAAAGAACACTACTACCCAGTCTCTTTTATCGATTAGGTGTTTCGACGTACAAGACACCCCCAACCCGACCACCCTATACCGTGGATTAATGGACACCTGCTCAGTCACTCGCTTCCGCCATATACATGTCTAACTGACACTATTGTTAGGGTTTTTATTTTTTGTATGCTTCTCGCGTTATGTCGATGAATTCTTCGCCGAATGTGATGAGTCTGCAATGTGTGTGTAGCTGTTTGTACGAAAATTTCCCAAAAACATGTACCTACGCGGTTCTCTAGTCTCAACACACCGTCTCCTCGTGGTGTGCATTCACCGCGACCCTTTACTATTACTGTCTGTCGATTAGCCCGACGGGACCCGAAATTAACTCCCTTTCCCCTATTTTCCTTATTGCTTTTTGCGGAAGGACGGGATTAAACTGCTCCATCGTGTACCACCCACTCTTTATCTAATCGACTTTGACTTAAACCGGGTACTCTGCTGCATTGGTGGATTGTTCTGATTATCTGGGGGTTTTGGCCTCCGGGTACCAGCACAAATTTTAATTTGACCGCATAAGCCCGCTCTGGAGCATATCCAAGTGGCATGGTATGAATACGATGCGGGATTGTGTGAAAATTTGTAACGATTAATGTTGGCGAGGCTTGTACGTCAACGTTCGGCATCAAATACGTACCCGGTTGGGGGCAATCAACGCTCTAAGTTAGACGGTCACACTCGGAGCTGGAGGTGAATCATCATGTTCCGACTAACTCGGGAATACGGTCAATAGCTCAAGGGATACATGCGTGTAGGCGATAATCCCTGAATTTCTTTGAATGAGTGGCTCCATTTCACTCCTGGTTTAGGCCGCGTAGCAGTTTGTTAACAGCATACAAATATAACAATTGCTACATGCGAAAACTGGCACGGGGGACTAAAGGATACACAAGGAATCACCGAATTTCGATATTCTGACGTTCATGCGCGAGTTGGGCTGCGTGATTTACAGGCAGATTACAATTGGGGCAATATCCGAGAAATGTCTCGAAAGAGGAAAGCCCGTGGGCTAAAACCGGCATAACGAATGTCGTGATCCAGGATGGAGTAGAAGGCAAATGGTTTCCCTGTCCATCGCGGCCGAGAACTTCAATTGTTCCTCTTTCCATCGAGTCCGTGTAGTCCAATGGCTGCTCTTTCCATCACGGCAGAGAATTCCAATGGCTGCTCTTTCCATCACGGAAGAGAATTCCAATGGTTGCTCTTTCAATCGCAGCCTAGAACTCCATGGGTTCCTCTTTCAATCGCGACCGAGAAGTCCAATGGCTGCTCTTTCCATCACGGCAGAGAACTCCAATGGTTGCTCTTTCAATCGCAGCCGAGAAATCCAATGGTTGCTCTTTCCATCGAGTCCGTGTAGTCCAGGGGTAGAACCGACTTTACGAATGTCACGATCCGGGATGGCGTCGATTGTTGTCCTGTTCTGGCTCCAGGTCACCCACCACGCTACGGACTCAACCTCCTCAAGGTGATGTGGACAGGCACATGAGTGAAATGTCGGTGTCTGACCGACATAGAATGTAGCCCAGCACCTGTAGAAGGGTAGTCTACTGCTCGGTGTTTGTACAGTGACCTCTAATGTCGTTGTTGGAGTGTAACTGCGGCTGGTTTCTGTCACCCCACAGCCTACAAGTCCTTGAAAGCGGTTCTCAGCCGAATAAGCAACCTTGATTATGCAGTCGGGCTGGAGATCAACACATCTTCTGTGATTTATAGTCCCTGTCCATCTGGTGTTATCGAATATTTAGTACCGACTTGGCTCACGTTGAGACGCGAGTTATAGATTGTCATTATACGATGAATAAAAGGCGATAAAGTGCCCGCACTGACATTAAAATAAGTTTTATGATGATATCGAGCAAACCCAAATAGTTATCACCGCAGCCGTTGTCAAGATGGGAAGAGGCTTAGATAAATCTGTCTTTTCTCCCTTGTCGTGTTTTCAACAGGCCAGTGTCCTCGTCGATAATAACTGCACAAAAACGGTCAACCCAATAATTATGGCATTCGCTTTATTGAGTTCACGAGCACCAAAACGTGCTGCAATAAAATTTCCAACAAGTATAAGTGTACAGGAATTAGCAATAAAGCCCAATTAAAGACTCTGAGTATATTAAGTATATAGGTCTTATCCATTACGCGCGGCCACTAAACGACTAGTTGTAACATGTGTGACTCATTTGACAGCACCCCTCGTTCTTGCATGACCCAAACAGCAGGCTGATTCATTAATTGACCTGAGTTATCTACCTAATCCGATAAACACGCAACATCGGTGACAACGCCGTGACCCGCGTTTAACTTCATGCTGACCCTGTCTGCATATATGGAACCCTTGTTCTTGAATGACCTGAACTTCAACATCATCCTGACCTTTGTCGGATAAAGTAGGAGATATCACGTTCGATAAAACAGATTCATTTAGAGATTCCTTATTATTTCTAATTAGCCGTAGCCAACCAATAATAATACGAAGAGCTCGTCGATTAAACTTGTATTTGTTATTCGACGGAGCACAGTAACGTTATTTGTAGTTTATATCAAGTATTTTCGTTAAAATAGTGAATTCAGTGTCACAAATGATTAAACCGCCCTCTGCCGTCAATTGCTGTTGAACAAAAAGATTTGACTTTGCCCTGACCACCAGAATGAATCAATTTCCTCAAATATAATTATCGGGACTACAAAACGAGCTAAATTTGACACGATTGGGGCGATTAAGAACCCATCTATTGACACGCGCATCGATCGTCATGTTCGCACTCAGCGTCGGTCCACGCAAATTGATTTTTAATTGTCTTATTCGCTTTATAAATGCAATGAGGGCAAAAACGTTCAGCCTTCAGGTTTACCACAGACACAAATGATGTAATAACGCGCTAAATAAAGCAACGTTAGTGTTATTGGGCTAAAACTATTACGACACGTGATGCCCACCAATCGGAAGACTGTAAGAAGCCGAAAGTGTTCCTGAAACCAATTTATTGACGCGTTTAATTCGCTCTATGATAACAATGCTATTCCCTTCATTAGTAAGGACACGAGGACCATAGAATAGCTCTTCCAGTCCACCCGTCTGTTTGCAACAAGCGACTTCTTGATTTTTGCAGAATCAGACTTCGGATGGGAGAATGACAAGATTAGCGGCTGTTTTGAATATCCGTGCGACACATTCGGCCCACTTTCGTTCATTCACGTACCGAATCAGCCAAAGTGCGTCGCGTGAAATCATTAAAATCCATCGCGCTGCTGACTGTCAACGAATCATCTGTCCTGAGCTCATTTCCCACGGAATTGCAAGAGGTTGTCAATGTGTCTAGCCCAACCAACGGATGCTTTCAGTCCAATCGCAAACTCCTCTAAAAATTGAAGCCAACGCTGTAGACGAAAACTCTCCTATTTAATTACAAATAATGTATTGTTAAAACTTCCAATAAAATTCCAATCGTTTCGTAGTAGTTGGTTTTTAGTCTAGAATAATGGGGTTTTGTTTTAATGATACTAGAGCGCTATCGAAACTAGGACTTTATCTATCCTCGTGCCGCGAACAGGTTCAGCCGACTTTTTCTCTGTGTTTTATATCAAGAGTATGCCGAAACCTCCGGCTCGAAATATTACAAAGATCCTGCCTAGAAGGGCCGTCTCATCTACGATGTTTACTAGAAACCGTCAACCGCCTCATTCCTCTACTGTCATAAAAGACGACGACAGTACACCGTCAAACGTGAACCGACTCTGCGATGCCGTTTTCACAACTGGCAGTTTCAATGTCTGGAATTATTGGGCCAGTCTCCTTTCTGGGTTGGTCTTACTGGAGTATTGGTTGTGTATCGCATTCATTCCATGGAATTAATGAGAATCCACGGTTAATGCAATTAAAATAATAAAAAATCTGGTCGATTGACACTAAAATGAAAAAAAAAACAGAATGGAAATTCGCAGACTAATGCTTTGATGACCAACTTCGATGCATGAAATTACCGAAAAAGGTGAAATATGAAGACGTCTCCTCTCGTAGAGAAACAGATTAAGCTTCGTCTGAAGTCTGTAAGAAGAAAGAATTTGCCTATGTAGACAACTGGATAGGTGACGATGCTAATTATTTTCAAAATAGCTCAATTTGTGAGCCATCATTTGAAATGCTATCAGAGCATATTTTGGCACTTGGGTAAACCAAGCGTGCCGCCAATTGAGGCCGATAGTCGTCACAACCTCCAGTAACCCAAACTAGCAATGGCATGACTTCGCAAAAAATACAATTTCTGCACGTGATACCCTTTCAATGTGCGCGCGCAAACAGCCCAACGCAACCAATGGCTGCATAGCTCGACAAGTGCAAATATTGATGCCAGTGGTGGTAATTAGAGAATAATCTATTGAGTTAAATTGAACTTAATTTGTGCACTCTATCCTTGACGGAAGTCACACCATCCTGACTTCATCAATCGTTTTCACCGTGCCACAATTTTTTAGAATCCAGTATTGCTTGTAGTCGTCGTGGAATCAGTCGTATCAATCGTAGTATAAGTAGTAGCAATCGTACACGACATCGTGTTAAACACAATAACCATTTATGCGTCTTGGTGGTGTGGTCGCGCGTTTATAATAATAATAGTAAATGCAGACAAATAAACGAAGTAACGACAAATAAAGAGGCAAATTCGCAAGAAAGGCGGCCAATTTAACCCACGAAGTATATAAAGTTTGGTAAACGGGAAATGGCGGCCATTGAAAGGCTCTGCACCAAAACGCGCGCCAAAGGCCCCTATCCGTGCTGATCGTGTGGAATTCTTGGAATTACCTTCGGTAAATGACGTCGTCTCTGTTTCCAAATTCGCCGAATCAGGAGACTGGGAATAAGTTTCAATAGTATAAAAACCTTTGTCCACGGCTTCATTCTATATTGTCACCCGTGAGTAATAATAATAATAATAATATTCGCTTTATTAAGTTCACGAGGACCAAAACTTTCAGCATTAAAATGTACAATAAACAAAAATGTTACAGGACGTCACGATTATACGTAGAAAATGCACAATAAGTTAAGAAGAATAAAAGAAGTAACATCGTGGTAAATTTGCAAGAAAGGCCAATTTAACGCACGAAGTATATAAAGTTTGGCAAACGGGAAATGGCGGCCATCGAAAGGCCCTATCCAAAACGCGAGTTTCGCTAGTCTCAAATGTTCTGACTCTTTAAAGTAATCTCCCGCAAATGCACAAGCAGCTGTCTCCAAACCTTTACGCATTTGTCAAACTTTATATACTTTGAGGGTTTATTGAGGTTTTATGGCAAATTTACCTCGTTGTTTATCCGACTTAGCTTATTCATTGGAATCACCAATATATGTATCCACGCTGTTTGTTGTACATTTTTATGTTGAAAGTTTTGATCCTCGTGATAATTTATTATTTAACCGATAAATAGATTTTACACAACGGGACAAAAAAATCAATAAATCCTTGACGCTGGTTTCTAAATGACTAAGTAAAGCTGACATTATTGGGGTCAGACCGAGAGGCTTCACATGTGACCCAAACACGTCACAGCGACATCATTACCACCCGACCCAAATTTGACACCCACAACCATCCTTCAGATTTGTTATGAAAGTGTTGAATTCTCAGAATCGTCCTGCACTGGAGGATAGTTAGTGTTTATGCTGAAATCGCTGTCATCTAGGTGGCCCACTGCGTCCTTCCTGCCATCTTGGATGTAGCTGCTGTTTTCGAAGAAGGGTGAGTCGGTTGATTCCTTATTTTTGTTAGATTTACTCCCAGAACCCCCCTTTTCGTCCTTCTTCCAGATGCAGGAGGTCTGCACAATCCTATTTGCCCGCTTGTAGAGATTGCTCATCGACTAAAACAAATAAATAAATACGACTTGAGGATTGCGTTCAAACTGGCGTTGGTGACCAAAAATACGTTACATTAAATGTTTGTTAGGCAATTATTGACAGATTGTTTTCACTGAACAGTAGCCCAATTTCCATGAACTTGTTAACTTTTTAGTGTCTTAGGATTGGCAGGGGTTCTGTGATTTCACGAAACCTCAGTAATTTGATTAACAGCATTGTTGTAGCTTTGCAACCTAAATCCTAAAAAAACAGTCGATAATGGAGCCCGCGTTGCCAATGTTAATTTAATTCACCAATTATTGTAATTTAAATTGTATGAAATATCGTCATGACTCATCTGATTCAGCCTATTTGATCACTGTTAATGTGGCCGGATTGAATGCTCGTCGATGCCTCGCCACCAATCAAATTGTGCCATTGTATTTCTCGCTTCCTAATTGGCTGACTTGCAACCAATAATAACCAATCCGCCATTTTCGTGGTTTATTCATGGAGGAGGTTACGATTATTTACTATCATCGACTAATTTGGAGTTGAATTATAGGTTTATAGCAGGAAAGATATTCGACGCTAATCCGTTTACACAGCAACACATGAAGGAGTTATTATTTGGTTAAGAGCGTGTGTATGTGAAACATTGTAGCAAAGGCTTAAAAGTGCATTCATGCATAAGACTCTTGACATGGTGAAAGCAGAATCCAAATTATTTATCTCAGTCCAAGAAGATTGTCGCTAAGGGAAGGGTTGGCTTTCTTGCCGAATGTGCCGCATAAGACACTCAATGCCAGACTTATATTTTATACGTTTGTCTAACATGGTGTCTCAACAAGGACAAAACGATTCAATCGAACTCAACTGACTGCCTGATAGTCCAACCTCTTGTGTGTGGCAATAGAAGCTACGCTTTGGAACGTCAGGAACGCGTACGCGTCAGTTCACGGGTCTAGCAAGGCCATCAGAAAGCCCTTTTCTATACTCACCAGAGTGTTCGATAGCAAACCAGCATTTTCGGTGCCGCCGTTGACGTCTTCGTCGTCCTCAAAGAAGCTCCAGTTGCTCCACCGCGGGTTCCACAAGGACCCAGAGAGTGTGCCGTCGTTGTCCGTTTGGGTCCCAGGGGCGTCCAGATCCTCGACACCTCGCGTGCACGTCGGCACCATGGGAACGAGGTGCAGCTTTGCAGGTCGATACGCATACAGCAAGGACTTCCACGCACTGTTTGTCTCGGGCGACGGGGTTCGCGTGGAGTTTGCGGTGATTAGAGGGACCGAGAGGGACCTCTCGTTGTCCATGATGTGTTCCCGAACCGCAGACTTCTAAAATAACGCCAAAAAATCGTTGTTGTTGTTGTTGTTGTTGTTGTTGTTGTTGTTTGTTTTGTTTTCGTCTCCGCGTTACTCTGTGCTGCTCGCAAATTATTGACCACAGTGTTACAGCCTGCTGGATGAACCGGCTTCGTGGCCGCCCATGCGCGGAGAGCAGAGGCTAGGTTGTTGTTGTTGTTGTTGATGTTGTTTGTTTGTTTTGTTTTCGTCTCCGCGTTACTCTGTTCTGCTCGCAAATTATTGACCACAGTGTTACAACCTGCTGGATGAACCGGCTTCGTGGCCGCCCATGCGCGGAGAGCAGAGGCTAGGTTGTTGTTGTTGTTGTTGTTGTTTGTTTGTTTTGTTTTCGTCTCCGCGTTACTCTGTGCTGCTCGCAAATTATTGACCACAGTGTTACAGCCTGCTGGATGAACCGGCTTCGTGGCCGCCCATGCGCGGAGAGCAGATGCTAGGTTGTTGTTGTTGTTGTTGTTGTTTGTTTGTTTTGTTTTCGTCTCCGCGTTACTCTGTGCTGCTCGCAAATTATTGACCACAGTGTTACAGCCTGCTGGATGAACCGGCTTCGTGGCCGCCCATGCGCGGAGAGCAGAGGCTAGGTTGTTGTTGTTGATGTTGTTTGTTTGTTTTGTTTTCGTCTCCGCGTTACTCTGTGCTGCTCGCAAATTATTGACCACAGTGTTACAGCCTGCTGGATGAACCGGCTTCGTGGCCGCCCATGCGCGGAGAGCAGAGGCTAGGTTGTTGTTGTTGATGTTGTTTGTTTGTTTTGTTTTCGTCTCCGCGTTACTCTGTGCTGCTCGCAAATTATTGACCACAGTGTTACAGCCTGCTGGATGAACCGGCTTCGTGGCCGCCCATGCGCGGAGAGCAGATGCTAGGTTGTTGTTGTTGTTGTTTGTTTGTTTTGTTTTCGTCTCCGCGTTACTCTGTGCTGCTCGCAAATTATTGACCACAGTGTTACAACCTGCTGGATGAACCGGCTTCGTGGCCGCCCATGCGCGGAGAGCAGAGGCTAGGTTGTTGTTGTTGTTGTTGTTGTTGTTGCTGTTGTTGTTGTTGTTGATTATTGTCTACTTCTGACTCCAATGGCGCACTCAGTGGACAAGACCACACGTTCTGGGTCTGTTATGATCGTTCCTGCGGGATTGGGCGGGTTGCAGCGCGATAGAGACGAACTTTCGTCCCCAGGCTTATCTTTTTGCTACCCCAGAGGTCTTTGCCCAGATGTTGGAAAGACTTCCTGGCGCTTTCGACACGTAGTTGTGCTTCCTCCTTCGCTCGACCATTCGGTATGATCGTGGGGCCCAGCTATTTGATATACTGGACTAGCGCATCCTGGAGGTAGATCGGCTAGAAGCGGTGGCCGGGGCACATCGAACCCGACCAATAATCGTTTTTAAGGTAGAAGGGCTGGCATCTGGGCCTATGATGGGGTCGGCGAATCCCAGGTCGCCGATAGAAACATTCGGGGCCACTTGGACACCGTTGAAGTCAGCGAGGGCTTCCTGCATTACTTAGTTCACCACGTAATTGAAAAGCATCGGGAACACGACGCTGCCTTGTCTGACGCCAGCATTTACAGGACATGGTTGTTGCTCCACAAACTTGGTCTGTTTTAAAAATTCGAATTCAAAATTGCTCGGTTAAACGTTGATTGCGGAAACCTGAGTATTTCATACAGATGCCAAAGAGCATATCATCACTGCAATTGATTTAAAACAGCCAAAGAAACATTTTCGCAAGCACAGTTCACCAAATAACGCGAAAATCGATCTTCGGAAAAATTATTAGTCGAACCTTGAGCACGAAATTGGTGGAGGGCCTTCTTGATTATTCGCCTGGCTGCTCAATAAAGGTTTTACTCGTGCAATTTACGTACTCTCAGGAGAGACTTTACACACTTTTCTATCGGACTTACGCAGTTTTGTAAGCGCGGATGAAAATTTAATATTTCCGCCGTTTATTCCGGACACAAACAGCTGTTTATGACAATAATTAGTTTGCAATCTCGCCGGTCTAAAGCCTTCTAGGAGACTACACACTTACCAGAACGTTAAGATTGACCGGAGTCACGCTAGATCGTCCATCCTTGTCAAATAAATGCAGTACACGAAAGGCCGCAGAGGCCTCCTTCTTGGCTCGCTCCTTGGCCCGCAGCTTCGCCTCAACCCCTCTCTTGGTCAGAGGCGGCATCGGCTGACCAATCCCTGGCGACTGCGTCGAAGACCCCTCGCCCTTGATGACGCCCATCTGGAGCCACTTCGCCTGTTTCTGACGCTCCCTGTCTTCCAACTCTTTCATGTGGCTCTTCATGTCATCCTGTGTAAGGAATTTAGATTTTATATTTTTTTCAAAATCAAGATGGGTTAGTGTCGAGTTCCTAGGTGTATGTGCTATTTTTTTTTAAAATCCACGGTTTCGGCAGTGATCAAATCGGTTTATGTAAATCATTTGTCATATTTCACCTCCGTATCCTGGGAGGGGTTGGGCTAATTCACCCCCACTGTGAATCCGCCATTCCAACGTCCCCATCTGCTTGTGGTCATTGGAACCTTTAAATAAAACATTCAACTTCCCTGAGAAACCTTAATTTGTTCAAATAAGACCTTGATTTAAACCATTTCCCTTTATTTTACGTATTCAACCAAATTAAATGTCGGTTAATGCCAGCATTACGCGTCTTTTCAAGGTCTCCACTTTCATAAAATATCTCATTGGTCAACGTGGTTCTCCAATTAGTCTCGCTTTCTTCAAAACAAGTCCATTTTGTTTGGGTTGTCCATCACAGAAACAGCGATTCCGCCATTTATTGCCCTTCCACGTGCCTTAACGCCTTCGCTCTTTAAAAACACGACAGATGGCCAGCCCCTTTTCCGGGGGTACTCTGGAGGCTGCGATTGGTCTGGGAGTCGCATTGATCGACAGACCCCATTGCGTCTCGCACAGGTTTTGACTGCGCGCACGGGGTCCGCACCTGAAGGCTTTTTTCTCAAGAATCTCCATGGAAATCGCGTCCATGAAGAGGCCGCACGATTGGCCGATTGGCCCACGCTGATCTTGTCGTGACGGCATTGATCAACCTACGATTCTCTTCACCCGCAGGTTTGGGTGAATGTGGGGTGACTGTATTATTCCACTCGGTCTGTGTAAAATCGCGATATCTGGACAACACGTGGCACAGAAACCTCACCAATGGCTGCTGTTGCTCGTGGAACCGGCTACGCATCTAAGTGGGGGCGGGTTTCCGGCGAATGAAGCCCACAGTCACTTCGCTCTATACAAAACACTGTAGACGACTCCCGGAACGTTGATTGGTCCGACAGACTGAGTGGGAAGCTTTTCTCCACGAATCACCGGCCAGAAAGGCGGTTCCGCCAACTTAAGATACCTCGAGCTACAAAATGCAAATCTGTCGAACGGCGTGACTCAAACGACATGATACGTGACGCCAAGGCGTCCACTTCGAACGCTGACGAGCTCTTCCAGCTCATATGCGCCTGGGGTGAATTCGAAAGAAATTAGACAATGCTGACAACTTTCACAAGTCTAATCGACTGCATCGACGTCAGCGATGTGCCTCAACGAACTGTCAGGAGTTTGGTTTCGATGCCAGCATCTGCGCCAGCATCTGCTCGCCAGGAGCAACGGCAAAAGCTTCCTCGTCTTCTGCCCTGCGGTAAAATATAGACTTCTACAATATTCTTTGACGAGATCTGTCGAACGGCGTGACCCCAACTACCACAAACCGACCCAACCTCCTCCTCTGAGGGGACCCCTTCTTTCTTCCTAAATATCGTCGTTGTGACGAGGAGGTACAGCACAAAAGACGACGACGACGACAACCAAGGAAATTAAGACGCAAAATTACTGCGTATCGCCACCAAGATTACGACCTCACAACATAATCGACGTAATACGATTGTTTAAATAACGATAATCGATTAATGAAGGTCGCGAGGTCACATACGCACAAAACAACACATGGCAATTGTCTATGAACTCTTGCTACATCTGTTCTGGGAAAAAATTAGGATTGATCCAATAGCGACTGGCCACAACAATAATTGTGGGAATTAAACGGGCGAGCCTTGACCCCATTGGTCGAAGTGTTCGACATTGAGTCGACGAGTGCCATGCGTGAAGCCGGGCGACTGCTTAAGGCAGCACGACTTCCCCTAGATGAAAAGCTGGGTATCGCGGGCCGTGCATCGTTCCCAAGTCTCTTAGTGAACACGTTTTCCCAACATCGCGACGCCCATGACTCCCGACCAGCCTCTAGTTGAAGGAGACGACGACGAAGACGAAGACGGTCACAGTAAAACAATTCTTGCAGCGTTCTGGGTGCAGCACTTAAATGCACCCCATCGTTGATATCGACCGTTCAGTGTCACAATGGACTAGCATCAGCGAATTCAACACCCATTCTGAATGGAAAATCATAACATGATGATTAATATATGAAGTAGAGAGTTTTCACTTTGTGAATGATTAATTATCTATTTCATCTACAATTTTTAATTCATCATTCACAGTGTGCAGACCCTCTGCTAAATATATTAATAAACAGATGATGATTTAAGATTCAAAATGAGCGTGAAATACGAATTTAAACAAACGAACTCCCTCCAATCGAGGCGTCTTCTTCTTATTATGGCAGCCTGGAATGCACCAATTTACGACAGTTTGTCGTACGATAACATCTACAAGTGACTAACTTTCCTACGGTAGAAATTCGGTCACGATTTTGTTGAACAGTTTTCCTCTAAGTTATTTAATCGATTCACGACTGATCCAAGGGATTTTTAGAATAGAAAGAAGATCCTTGTCACTGCTATGGACGCGACAATAAAAGCGTAAGGAAGATGAAGTGCGGATTTCGTGAACGCAATTTTAGGGCATATTAGCCAAATAGTTGCTCTTTCAATCGCGACCGAGTAGTCCAATGGTTGCTCTTTCCATCGCGGCCGAGTAGTCCAATGGTTGCTCTTTCAATCGCGGCCGAGTAGTCCAATGGTTGCTCTTTCCATCGAGGCTGAGTGTAGTCCAATGGTTCCTATTTCCATCGCGGACGAGTAGTCCAATAATTCCTATTTCAATCGCAGCCGAGAAGTTCAATGGTTGCTCTTTCCATCGCGGCCGAGTAGTCCAATGGTTGCTCTTTCCATCGAGGCTGAGTGTAGTCCAATGGTTCCTATTTCCATCGCGGACGAGTAGTCCAATGGTTCCTATTTCAATCGCAGCCGAGAAGTTCAATGGTTGCTCTTTCCATCGCGGCCGAGTAGTCCAATGGTTGCTCTTTCCATCGAGGCTGAGTGTAGTCCAATGGTTCCTTTTTCCATCGCGACCGAGTAGTCCAATGGTTCCTATTTCCATCAAGGCCGAGTAGTCCAATGATTGCTCTTTCCATCGAGGCCGAGTAGTCCAATGGTTCCTTTTTCCATCGCGGCCGAGTAGTCCAATGGTTGCTCTTTCAATCGCAGCCGAGAAGTTCAATGGTTGCTCTTTCCATCGCGGCCGAGTAGTCCAATGGTTGCTCTTTCCATCGAGGCTGAGTGTAGTCCAATGGTTCCTATTTCCATCGCGGACGAGTAGTCCAATGGTTCCTATTTCAATCGCAGCCGAGAAGTTCAATGGTTGCTCTTTCCATCGCGGCCGAGTAGTCCAATGGTTGCTCTTTCCATCGAGGCTGAGTGTAGTCCAATGGTTCCTATTTCCATCGCGGACGAGTAGTCCAATGGTTCCTATTTCAATCGCAGCCGAGAAGTTCAATGGTTGCTCTTTCCATCGCGGCCGAGTAGTCCAATGGTTGCTCTTTCCATCGAGGCTGAGTGTAGTCCAATGGTTCCTATTTCCATCGCGGACGAGTAGTCCAATGGTTCCTATTTCAATCGCAGCCGAGAAGTTCAATGGTTGCTCTTTCCATCGCGGCCGAGTAGTCCAATGGTTGCTCTTTCCATCGAGGCTGAGTGTAGTCCAATGGTTCCTATTTCCATCGCGGACGAGTAGTCCAATGGTTCCTATTTCAATCGCAGCCGAGAAGTTCAATGGTTGCTCTTTCCATCGCGGCCGAGTAGTCCAATGGTTGCTCTTTCCATCGAGGCTGAGTGTAGTCCAATGGTTCCTATTTCCATCGCGGACGAGTAGTCCAATGGTTCCTATTTCAATCGCAGCCGAGAAGTTCAATGGTTGCTCTTTCCATCGCGGCCGAGTAGTCCAATGGTTGCTCTTTCCATCGAGGCTGAGTGTAGTCCAATGGTTCCTATTTCCATCGCGGACGAGTAGTCCAATGGTTCCTATTTCAATCGCAGCCGAGAAGTTCAATGGTTGCTCTTTCCATCGCGGCCGAGTAGTCCAATGGTTGCTCTTTCCATCGAGGCTGAGTGTAGTCCAATGGTTCCTATTTCCATCGCGGACGAGTAGTCCAATGGTTCCTATTTCAATCGCAGCCGAGAAGTTCAATGGTTGCTCTTTCCATCGCGGCCGAGTAGTCCAATGGTTGCTCTTTCCATAGAGGCTGAGTGTAGTCCAATGGTTCCTATTTCCATCGCGGACGAGTAGTCCAATGGTTCCTATTTCCATCACAGGCCGAGTAGTCCAATGATTGCTCTTTCCATCGCGGCCGAGTAGTCCAATGGTTGCTCTTTCCATCGAGGCTGAGTGTAGTCCAATGGTTCCTATTTCCATCGCGGACGAGTAGTCCAATGGTTCCTATTTCAATCGCAGCCGAGAAGTTCAATGGTTGCTCTTTCCATCGCGGCCGAGTAGTCCAATGGTTGCTCTTTCCATCGAGGCTGAGTGTAGTCCAATGGTTCCTATTTCCATCGCGGCCGAGTAGTCCAATGGTTCCTATTTCCATCGCGGCCGAGTAGTCCAATGGTTGCTCTTTCCATCGAGGCCGAGTAGTCCAATGGTTCCTATTTCCATCGCGGCCGAGTAGTCCAATGGTTCCTATTTCCATCGCGGCCGAGTAGTCCAATGGTTGCTCTTTCCATCGAGGCCGAGTAGTCCAATGGTTCCTATTTCCATCGCGGCCGAGTAGTCCAATGGTTCCTATTTCCATCGCGGCCGAGTAGTCCAATGGTTAAACCGACTTTACGAATGTCGTGATCCGGGATGGCGTCGATTGTTGTCCTGTTCTGGCTCCAGGTCACCCACCACGCTACGGACTCAACCTCCTCAAGGTGATGTGGACAGGCACGCGAGTGAAATGTCGGTGTCTGACCGACATAGAATGTAGCCCAGCACCTGTAGAAGGGTAGTCTACTGCTCGGTGTTTGTACAGTGGCCTCTAATGTCGTTGTTGGAGTGGCTGGTTTCTGTCACCCCACAGCCTACAAGTCCTTGAAAGCGGTTCTCAGCCGAATAAACAACCTTGATTATGCAGTCGGGCTGGAGATCAACACATCTTCTGTGATTTATAGTCCCTGTCCATCTGGTGTTATCGAACATTTAGTACCGACTTGGCTCACGTTGAGACGCGAGTTATAGATTGTCATTATACGATGAATGAAAGGCGATAAAGTGCCCGCACTGACATTAAAATAAGTGTTATGATGATATCGAGCAAACCCAAATAGTTATCACCGCAGCCGTTGTCAAGATGGGAAGAGGCTTAGATAAATCTGTCTTTTCTCCCTTGTCGTGTTTTCAACAGGACTATGCAGCCACAAAACGGCAGCCTCAGAGTGCTGTGCCCGGCTTATTTTGGGTTGCCTGACCTTGGAGTCGAACTGAAGGTCACTCAGGAAAAGAGTTAGGATGATGACCCATCGGACACCCAACTCTTAGCCAATCTACCATTAGGACCTGGATGATCACTGGAACTGGACAAAACTCCCCAACCTCCAATGACCTCCAACATTGACGGCATTCACGAGGCAGCCGATTCATCTTCTCGCAGGAGATCTGATGACAATGATTGCTACAGATTGAGGTAGCGTACGGTAGCGTTTAAAGTTATGCAATTAACAGTTTGAGCTTTGTTATCAAGAAAAGATAAACCTTTTGTGGGAGAACACGGCCGGTTAATCGACTTTGCAGTGGTTTCTTCGAAGTGCCCAATTATTGACAGGGACGTTTAAACATTTAAACCAACCAGAGCTCGATGTCTGGAATTTCGCACAAAAAATCGCGATTTGCCTGTCATCACGGGTATAAGAACTCTAACTGGATTTAATCGACGAAAAATCCTTCCACATCAGACTCCTCCGCCACTCTCACTGTCTGCCGATTGGTGGGGATACGGTGGCGATTACTACGTCAAAACATTTGTGGTTTGTCTGTATTTGTGGCCTTTGACTTGGATTATATTTTGTTGCGCTCGCTGTTACCTTTAACCGTTTGTTTACTCGGTTCAGACTGCTCTTCTTTAATTCCATCCGAATCAACAGATTGGTGGATAATCGCGTGGGTCACAACTGATTGGTTGGATGTCTCTTAACACCGTCATCTTTAAACTTGGCTTCGACGATGATTTAAGGATTCCCATTACCGACGGATCCACTGATCTGCCAGAATCACTTTACGCATATGTCACTCTTCTCCCCAATAAATGTGCCCAAAGGGGGTTAGTGACATGCGGAATTTACAATCCTGATGGTTGGTTGAAGGATGGTTGATTAATTGGCTTCACAACTATTTTTCTAATCGACGTCAACATGTAAGAGTCGGAAATGAAGCCTCCACCTCCTGGCCAAATAATTGCGGTGTACTACAAGGCGCAGTGCTATCTCCTTTCCTTTTTAACTGTTACACGTCTAGCCTTCGGTCCCCTAACAACGTGACACTAATAAAATACGCGGATGACCTGACTTTATGCCATGCATGCAAGACGAATGGTGATTCTCAACTGCTCCGACAGGCAGTCACTGAGGTACTCGAGTGGTCTTCGGAGAATGGTCTTCTGTGGAATGCATCAAAATGCATCTCTATTAAATTTTCCCTGAAAGCCGCTGTTGACACTCCTGAAATCCCTTCACTCAATAATTTCATGGAGTGATCATGTATATGCTGTCTTTGGTAAATGCCGTCGCCTTTGCTTCTTAGTTCGCCGGTTCAGGAGACTTGGTTTAAGCACTAGCCATATAAAAACCTTTGACCATGCCTGTATAATTCCCCTGATTGTATATAGGCGGTATTATAGGCTTTTTAAAATAATCTAGTTTTCTAGTGGTCTGCCTATTCTCTCTATTCAAGAAATCATCGTTCAACGCCACTTCAATAATTGTTCACGAATCGCTGCTCGTATTTTAAGTGACCCATCCCATCCCTTCTATTCAAGTTTATCAAAGTGTAAATCTCTTCAACCAATGCGTAGGCTATGCCATTCAATACCCACAATAACGGTGGCATATCGCACTTCGGTCATTCCTTATTTTGCTCGATTTTTAGTTTCAACAGAGCAGGTGAATCAGGATCTAGAAGACAATTTTCATATCTAATACTTGTTATACTGTCTTGTTTTATGCTGAACGTTTTGGTCCTCGTGACCGCTACAATTATTATTATTATGATAATTAGTTAATGCCCCCCACTCCTAACCACCAGGGATACTGTGTTTGTAATCATTTTTGGGTTCCTCTGGGATTTCAGTATTGTCCGGAAATTTTTTTGTTTTTGTTTGAACCCTACCAAGAAATCGATGAACGCACCCTGCTTTTCTGAATCAGTAGGTCTCCAAGTTTTTCATGCCATTCACGGTTGTTGATTGGGGCGTATTCTTTGTGGACGAGTTGACGGATATTTCGGCGAATGGCCTTAACACGTGGTTTTCTAATGGGCAATAAATAACGCATGGATAACAAAGTAGCGTGTGTACTTATATTCAATAAGTAATCATAATTTATTCGCGGGAGTTCCAGTCAAACAATATCACCATGACGAGATGCCAGTCGCGCGTCATAGACTCTAATGTTGTGCATAATTCACAGTGTAATACCACTGCCTGTACGACTTAGATCAGTAAAAAACTGATATCAAAACTCCCTTCCTCCACCCTTTTCATCCTCGGCAATCTTGTTGTAAACGGGCAAAAAAGACGAAATTAAAATTCAACTGAAATGCGATAACATACACGGACTTCTCGTATTCATTCACATTGACACGATACTGGACCTCAAAACGTTTGCTAATGCCTTTCATGCGGTAATCGGGGTCACAGACTGGCTTGAGCCACCGTCTCCACTTATCGTAGATTCCTGGAGCCTGGCCAAACTTCTGAATCATTATATCAACAGCCGTGTGAAGTGCATCGGCCTAGAAGTAAACGACAGGCATGCTGATTATCCGTATTTTAAATCAGCAATAATAAACATATATGTGCTACTTAGATTGTATCAGTAGTAATTACACATTTCACTTTATCGTAAAAAAACACGTTGTACAGCCAACAGTCGGCTTACATCTGTTGTCATGTCGGCTCTCGTGGAGTTTTCTATGCCTCGTTTCAGCGCACTCAAGTCTATCATAGTCGATCGTCGTGCCCAAACTTGGTTGGTATCTGGATCAATAAAAAGATCACATCAATAAAACTAATGATTGGGAGTCACCAGTCTGTCTGAGAATCGAAATACCAATTCTTATCATTTTTTATATAAATCAGTATAGACTCATGGCTGCATTGATAATGATTACTCTCAGTCGACCAATCAGAATGCGTAATCCGGCTCATATTTCGGCTAATAGAAACAGAGACCATTTTCTAATATAATTATAGCGCGCTGGTGTTTTACCAGGACATCACACGGGGTTTCAAGGACACGCAATACCAAGCATGTCCCAATAGGACTGGTATCACCCTGCCCTTTCTACGAGATGGCCATCTTCTATGATGGATTCCTCACACTGGATCACACAAGGAAACAACTGCCTTCATCCACGTGACTTGAGCAACTTCTTCCACTTTCCCAGCTCAGCCTGGTCCACTTTTACGCGTGGCATTCAAAAATACTTACCAGTCTGTTTAGCGGTGTTTCGATTTGAAACTATTCGACTGTCCGCTCCATATGCCGACTGTTTCGCTGCCAAAAGAGCGAATATTCGAAATGCCTCGCTCACACTTCCAAACCCAGCAGACGGGAGAGTTGAGTTGTAGCGTTCATCGAAATCCTCCTCATTGTTGAAAATGCGCCTGGACTCCATGCTCTCAGAAGTCATCTCCTCGGGTTGAAAACCCCACACCGCATCCTGAGACCTCCTTTCTCGCCAGTGTGTAGGATTTGGCCTCGTGAAATTAGCGAAATCGGCTGGGTGCCATTGTCCAGTGACAAAACTGATTCCACGCGCTCTACTGCCTTCATTGGTCTTTCTGGCCGCTTTTATTTTCTTCCTCGCCATTGTGTCGATCTAACCGCGCAGGTTTTGCCGTGCTAGAGTAAAACGGTCGATAATGGACAGCTGTTGCACTAAGCTGACCAGCGAATCATTTCATATTGTTTGAAGGACGCCACTCTTTTCGCATATACTGACGCCTACTATATTACATATCGTATCTAAATCGAAGGTTTTTTAAATTTCTAATCTAGCTCGAAAAAATGCGTTGCCAAATTTCGGCAAAATCTTTTTTAACATTTGTCACGTTCAACACGAATCGTCTTGTTGAGGCCCCGTTGACCAGTTTTTGACCGTCCAGTCCAGATGGGGTGTTTGAGCGACCAGTTCTTCAAATTCACTCAACAGGTAAATGCGTTATTCACAGAAATCCCAACTAAAATAGGTTTTACTTGCGATTGACGGATTTTGAATAGAACGCCCTGGTGGAATTACAATCTAGATCAGACGATTCCAGCTATAAGTCGATACATAATCCGAGCAAATATACTACGGATGATACAGACCACACTGGCCAACTCACATCATACACAATTGGAGCCTGAATCGAAACCATGGAACTTCGACGGATATTTATTAGTGAAGACGTGATTGAAACGCGGTGTGATGAGTTCAGAAGATATTCTTGTCGAATAGGTGAGAATTATTGCCCGCCTGGCAAGCATACTTTCCGGCCGCCGGCGTATTGCAGAAAAACGCTTGGGACGGCGGATCAACTCCCGACATAGAGTGCTTCATCTTCACCAAGTCACAATACCCGATCCATCACCCCATAAAACCCGCCTCAAAAATACGGAAAGAATGTACAGGTTTGTGGTTTTGACGAAAATCGTGGAGGAAATACAAATGATGATGAGGGGGACTTCGACACAACCGAAGGCTCACTTCTTTTCGTCGGAGCTGGTAGGTTGGTCCTCAGAAGAAGTTGGCAATATGGACTGCAAAGTTAAATGAGATATAAAAAACACATTTGAGACGCGCCTTTGCCCCACGGAAGTTAGCTCAATCACCAGCATCTATGGATGATATTGAAGAAACCGGGGCTACGATGGTCAAACGTTCAACACAAAATAAAACGTAAACGTAAAGTGGGAATTCTACGTAGAGAAAGTTTCAAGCGATAACACTATTTAACGATTGATTCTTTTCCAATTTGCGGACGATATCAACAGTCCAGGCATTTAAAACTAATATGGAAAGACAGGCGCCTCGAAATGCATGCCTAATGGCGGCTAGATAAATAAAGCGCACAATTGTTAAACTTACTGCCTTGTCTGCATGGCTCTCACTGGGTACTGCTGGTGGGTCTGTAGTGTCGACTCCCCAACAAATAATATCTCGTTTTTCGGGAGGCTCGGCTTCATTTCCTGCAAGAACGACTGCATCACTGTCTGCAGCAAGCTCACTGCGAGGGCGCATCGGTTGAGGATGAATCTTGTGAGGCTTAAGAGCCAAATCTTTACGCAAAATTCGCCATGTGGTGATGGCAGACAGGCCCAACCGCTTTGAACGCCGCTCAATTGACAAATTTTGATTTTCTTCAATGCTTTCCTTCACAGCAGCGATATTTTTAGCAGAACGACCAGGACGATTGTATACATGTTTTCTTATGTCTTGTACCGAGCCAGTCGACTCAAATTTTTTAATTAATTTTCTTATTCCGGGCTCTGTTGGACGATTATAACGACCAAAAATATTAACAATTTTTCGAAATGTAGTTTTCACAGATCCACCATTTTCGTAGTGGATTTTAATTATTTTCAAACGATTCTCGAGCGAAATCGAATTCATTTCAATATATGATAACCTTCAATTTTAATTCTGTCAAATGAGGCGCTTTGAAAATGTGACAGCAGTTAGGACAAAACTATGCTGAAAAAGAAACTCGAACTTGAACGACCCGATACGTCGATGGGTTAATTTGCCTTTCTTGCACATGTACATCGTTGTTATTTCGTTTATTCGTGTTAAAATATTCAGTATCTACATGATTTCCCTTATCATTTTCATTCGTGGTAAAATTTAATGCTGAATATTTTGGTTCTCGTGCTCCCTAAATAAAGCCAATGTCATTATTATTTTTAGAATTCCTCGTTTGATACAGTACTTGTTTGTGTATTCGTAAATGCAACTGGGTTTTGCAACTGGGAATTTAATGATCAATGCCTTAAACCTAAGAAGTAGTGAACAATAGCTGCAAAATGCATGTCTTTACTTTTATTTAGGTCTCTATTTGTTTGAAGTGTATTGATAACGAATGGGCTTCATTTTTTTTGTCTGGTGCAAATCAAGTGTAGAAAACACCAGGAATTTGAGCCACAACAAAACTATTTATTTATCGACCCGTGAAGGGGAATAGTTAAGAAGTTCTTCCACGGATGAGAGTGCCCTGTTTCATTAATCCTCATTCCTCCGACATGTGCCAACCGTGCTATCGTACCTGGTTGCATGCAAATAGAAGGCAAGCAAGCTCTACCTTTTACAATGACAATATAAATATCAAAAACGAGAGAACGCTTATATTTTTATCAATAAAATTGGCCCAAATGTGCGATTTCAAAATAAGTGTGCCTTGCAAGCGTGGTAAGCACGTTCGTGTGAAAACATTTGTGCTAATCCATAACCTAATAGCAGCTTACGAACAACGTCACATTTACTGCGGCTGTGCCAAACGTTTTATTTTGAAAATTATAAATGTATAATAGGTTCAATTAACCAACAACATCTAAATAACAAAAAAATCAGTCAATTTTTATGTTAAATGCGTATATTTCTAGTCCTGCTGGTAATTTCAACTAAGTCTTTTTTCTGGTTCATTTTAAGTGCGTAATTCATTGGGTTAATTACGTGTGTGATTGATCTGTTTTCAGATATTCTGGCTTTGTTGACAAACTTAAAGAATTCGCATGGCGGATACTTCTATCTCAACACCAGATAATAACGAGGAATTAATTCAACATGAAAAGTAATTGTTTCATATATTTTAATGTCAAATCATTGGTGATTAATGCATGGGCATACATTTTACGTTAACTAACGGTTGAAGACATATCATTATCGTATTAAAAACATCTGCGTTTACGTTACTAATGTTTTTTTTTATTTTGCACCTAGAAAGATTAAAATAACGGAATATTCAGAGTTCGCCCAGCTTTGCACATTTTTCTGTCACTTTGGAGAAAAATTGGGGTTACTGCTCACCTTCCCAAGGATAAATCGTCTCCTGGCATGCGAGACGGACTGTAAGTGAACATATATGCGTTTTTATGTATTCCAAAAGCTTTGCGCATTTAACTTACCTCACAATTTAGCTGACCTTCAGTCCCTCACAACTCTCTTGGTCAAGTTGTTGAACAAGATGCGTTTTCGGACACAACTTAATCGGTGGCAACCGTCGCTGGGTCGTTTTCTGCAGAAGTATGCTTACAACGCGGAGGATCTGGCTTCCGTCGGAGCTTCTCTTAACGTACCCTCGCCCTCAGCTGATGTTGTCGCCATGGCGCCAGAGCACTCAGGGCACCCCTCCGCATTCTTCTCGCTAGCTCCGGAACTTCGACTCCGCGTGGTCCTGTTCTGCTGTGAAACCCAGTTCCAATTAAACGCGCCGTTCAAGGATAAGGTTAAGAGTGTTGAAGCCGAGTTATTGCGCCCCAGGCCCTTTGGCTGGGATATATTCGGCAACACTTACTGGTTTCTCGTTGATTGTGAATTCAACTTTCTCCTGTACAAGGAGTCATCTTCTGACGAGACCCTCTCTGTAAGATCTGTTTGCTTTAGCTGATGTCTTTCGAAAACGGTTAAGGTGGATGGTTTTGTTGTCGCTTTGTAGCTGGCCAGTGATGCATTTAATACGCTGGAGGAGGTTATCGAAGAACTAAGGAATGAAAAATACGAAAAGACTCCTATTTCAACAATTTATTTCTCCCATTGTGTTGGGGACTCTCTGGTCGAAGTCACGAAACGTGAAGATGTTCCCGATATCACAACAAAGCCGGAAGATGGAAATCTTAAGGAAACCATTGACACGAATATTCTCAAGACTGATTTAGAGGAAGTAGACCTCGAATCTAAACCCCTGGAGAAAACTCCGGTCAACCTTGCGATGGAACCGGATGGGCAAGACTCTTTGACATTCTTTTTGTGGGTCGTTTTATTCTTTTTATGTCAAATGTAATTTTATTTACAGAACGGAAAACCCTCCGCCTACCGCGTTATCAGGACCAGAAGAGACCACACCAGCATTATTGTCGGAGTATGTATTTTAATTCCTTTTGAGACACTTTGTACACCAGCTTCCCTAATCCCGCCTTTTTTCTCATCTTTAGCATAAAGGCCGAGGACACCATCAAACCAGAGGAGCCAGAAAAAAGGTACGAAATTATTTGGATGATTGAAATTTCCCCACTTCGGTCGTTTCGGTCACTTTCTTGAAGGCGAATCTCTCTTTCTTGCTAGCTTGAATCGAGGGTTTCAAAAACCTAGTTTGTGTGTCTCCGATAGCCCATGCACAACCTCCGAAACGATAGTTTTGTAGTGGAGTACCGCACGCGTTCTCTCTCTCTCTGAGGAACGGTGGGTTCAAATCCCAGGCCAGGCTCCCACGGGTGGAAGTGGGGACACCCGAGAATCTTCTAGGGAACTTCCATTAAGCCGGTTTATCCTCTAGACGAATTCTCTCTCTCGCCTTCATAGATTAACAGTAAAGGACGCCTGGCGGCATTCTAAATTACGTTTAAGGGCCTTTCTTTACACTGCTGCTCCGTTCTATTCGTGTTCTACGTAGCGGCGATTTCGGTAAAGCGGCTTAACTTGTTATTATCATTATTATTATAATTCTTGTTTTTTTTTCAAGTGAATCACCACCCCCGGCTCCACCACTGCCAGTCGAGGCTACAGCTACGGACGACGGCGACAAGCAGTCCCTGGGGTTACGTCGGAGTGGCCGCCAGCGAAAGCAGGTGGAATTTCTCGCCATGGAGTCATTCAGTACGCCCAAGACCCGCTCCAAAAAGAACAAGGCCGCTGACGACCAGGACACGTCACAGCTGAAGGTGCACAAGAAGGAGAAAAAGAAGAAGAAGAAACACCTGCTCGGTGGAGACGCCAAAATGAGCCAGAAGAATGTCAAACTGACGAAGAAGGGGAGGAGGAAGGGTAAGAACGGGAAGATGGCCTCCAGGATCGGGGGCGCCACCAGAGCGCCGTGGTCGCGCTCCGGTTCGTGCACCGACGAGCAGGACGAGGAGAACTGGACAGACGCGGTAGAAGAGCTGCTCAACGGCGAACAATCGGAGACCTCCTCACTGTCGGACAGCCGTCTTTTACCCGAGAAGGACTGGTTGGAGGAGGTTGAGAGCGATTTCGACCAGAACGCGGACGGCGTCGGCGACAACGACGACGTCGACGAAAGGTGTCGTAGGAAGACTGGTCGCAATTTGCAGCGTCACGCTAGGCCGTCCGTCGCGGACGAAATCGACGATGCCACGACGACACCCTGCCAGATATGCACTAAAACGGATCGACCCGAGTGGCTCCTTCTCTGCGACTCCTGCGACCTCGGCTTCCACGCGCAGTGCCTGCGACCGGCGTTCCACACGATCCCCGAGGGCGATTGGTTCTGCCCGCGCTGCCTCCACGCCAAACTCGTCTCGGCCCTGGCCGAGCAGTTGACTATTCTGCAGGGCAAACGCAAGAAGGTGGACAGCGCTACCCGGATGCAGGAGCGACTCAACTTCGTCAATATCAGCGTTTCCAACATCCTACGCGACGAGAAAGCCCGCCCTCGGGCAACGTCCGCGGCAACGGCCGAGGAATCCAACGACGAGGGTTCCTACGGCAGCGCGGATCGCCCACGCAGAAGTCGGCGTCCCCGCAGCTATGAAAGTAGTGTTAGCGGCGGCGAATCGTCATCAGATGGGGACGATGAGACGGAGGATGACGAGGAGGAGGAGGAGGAGGAGGATAGCCGTCCGACTGTTCGGTCCACACGGCATCGCGAAGTGCGGTACAATGTGAACGAAGCCTTTGAGCAGCTTGACGAGGTCTTGACGGTGGATGAAAAGTACGCCTCGGAGATGGCGGAGAGGCGAGAGGCCAAAGAGAAGCAGCAACGACCGGACGATGTGGAGGGGGGAGAGGAAGAAGAGGAGTTTGATAGGCCTCCGACACCGCTGTTGCGCGGGGCCACGCATCTGCGGACGACTGCTCGTAAGAAGGGTCTCACGTCAAGTTCCTCGGATTCCGGTGGAGACGTGGCCAAGCGGGACAGGGCTAATAAACGCCGAAAGCGGGTCTCCTCGGGGAGCGAAGACTTTCGGCCCTCCAGTGCTGACGAGGACGATGAGGAAGAAGAAGAAGAGGAGGGGAGGACCAGAGTCTCAGAGGAATTTGACGCAGAAGGGTCTTCGGACGAGAGTTGGTCGGCCACGGTCTCCCGAAAGCGGAGTAGTCGACGACTAGGCCGCCATTCCAGCTCCTCCAAGAGGCAGAGGAGGAGGAGTGGAAGGGGCAGCGGGGGCGGAGCTTGGCTTTCGTCGAGGCCTAGAAGCGGTGGTCGTGCAAGACGACGGGTTCCGCGTTTCGAGGGACCCTCCAGTGACGAAGACGAAGGTCCCCGAACAAGGTGAGTAAGACACTTTCCTGCAGCTGTTACATATTCTCTTTGTCTTGCCAGGTTGAGCCCAGGGTGTCACTTAACTCCCCGTCATCTGAGCGGCTCTGTGGTAGTGAGGACCTGATTTGAAATCCCCTTAAGAGTTGGAAGGTGGCGGCCCTATGAGATCTCGAGAAAGCAAGATCGACGTATGAGGAAACAGTAGAGGACACGAGTTGTTTGAATCGAAAGCGGAATGCCTAGCATAAACCCGTGATTAGCAAATAGTTTATGTAGCGAAAGCTTAGATGTTTGATTCGTTTTTGGGCAGAGGACGTAGTTCGGCCACCACGGCCCGCTTACCTCTGCGCCCACTTATTGTTTAGACGCAGTGCCCGTAGCCGAGTGAACTACCGGGAGGTTGAAAGCGGTGATGACCTTGAAGGCGGCGAAACAGCTTCCGTTCCTCCTCCTCCTCCAATTGCTCACCCTCCTCCGGTCGATTCTCCGTCAGCCGGTTTGAAGCATCCGGCAACTAAGGGGAACGCCAACTCGGGAAGTGAGTACGCTCCCAGTGATCGGGAACAGGAGGAAGACGACGACGAGGAGGAGGAGGAGGAGGAATTGAAGGAGGAGGCAAAAGAAGTGGTCGGGAACGATCGTCCAGCATTTGGATGTCTTGAATTGAGCACCTCGAAGGATGAGCCAGCGATCTCTGAAGATGACGACGAGAAGGAGGAGGAGGCAAAAGAAGGGGTCGAGAACGATCGTCCGGCATTTGGATGTCTTGAATTCAGCACCTCGAAGGATGAGCCAGCGATCTCTGAAGATGACGAGGAGGAGGAGGGAGGTGCTCTTGTGATGGGTGTACAGACTCCCGAAATCGATGAGCACACCTCATCCCCAGATGATTCCAAACTGACTGGTGGGGTTGGTGGTGGTAGTCCGGTTATATAAATCCCTTGCCCAACTCTGGACCTGTGTGTTTGTATATATTCCAGAAACAATTGCATTTGTTTTATCTCCGTGCATATTGTGTGTGTATATTAATGTTTACAAACAATTATCTACTTTATCTACGAATAATGTTTGTGTTGGGATGTGGAAAGAGTCGTTTGTGTCTCGGGGACGCGCTTAGTGTTTGTATCAGGTATCGATGTTTTGCCTCCTTGCGTGGTCCACGCTATTCGAATTGACAGATCAATTATTCTATTATCACAGCCTCACAATTACGCGGAATGGTAATTTGATGGACCCAAGATTGTCTTTGTTAAGTTTTTGGTTTACGCACTGAACCGTGTATTTCTCTATGGCGTAAAACGCATTTTCGCACAAACTCGACGAGTCTTATTGCAGGGACTAATGACCGAACAGCGTATTTGGCCTAGTTGGTTAAAAAACTTGGCATTACTACTTGAATGAATAATTATTTGTACTTATTGTTTACAAGTACTATGCGGAAATCCTGACTTGTTTTGTGGCAATGTCTCCAGTTGTTTAATGAATACACAATTAAAAAACCACTCGTCAAGGTCATACGCCGACATATTTTTCAACCCATTCACCCGCGCCAATAAAAGACCCATATTCGGAAGTATATCAGTAAATATAGCGTTAAATCCGTGGTTTCAACAAGACGACGCCACATGCCACAGTCAACGAAATTCTAGTGAAGAATAAAAATCACGATATTCTTGAACAATTTGGCTGCCAAGATCACCGGATTTTACGCCTTTGGACTATTTTCTGCGTGACCATCTTATTTATAGAGTTTATGCAAATAAACGATGAACTATGGAAGCCTTGAAAGACAAAATTGAGCGCGAAATTGTCCAGATAGAGCCCCAACCATTCCGAAATATCATCGAAAATTTCACCATAAATATATATATCCGTAATCGTGCACGTGACGGTGACCATTTGCTATGTATCGTTTATTATTCACAAATTGTAGACCCTATACTTTATATATATGTTATACCCCGTATAGCCCAACAATATCTATAAACATATGACGATTTTCGATTCAAAATTGGTGATTAATTTGAATTTTTAAATGAAAATCGATCTTGAAAGACCCCGAATTATCGCTTGTTGTCAACCGAGCTCGAACAGCGCTCAGAGTCGTTTTGAACGCTTCGTTAGACCGATGGAAGATGAGGACTTCGATGGATAAACAGATTTGTCTTCGGCGGCTAATTAATGGCGACAGGTGGTTTGTTGGAAGTAGTTGACACAACGCTACCCCTGTCAATCTCGGTAATAGGAGAATTGAATAGGACGGATTTTTAAAGGCAAACAGGTTTTGCATTGGATATTTCCTTCAGATTGGAAGTGCGGACGAGTACAGTGGGCGATAATCGAGTCACTTGACAAGTAAAGCATGAGAGTTTGGCGGTCGCTGACGTTAGCCATATGCCATTTCTTATGAAATGTATGACCCTCAGCATCTCGAAGTTGTGTTCACCCCATGATTCGCAAACTCCCAACGTTGGCTTATCTGCACTGGAAAACTCTGATGTCTGCGTACCAGCATTCAGTTATCGTGCATGCGCACATTGTTTTCTAAAGATCTGAGCACTGTTCGCAGATTATCCAAATATTCAACATGCAGGCTTTTCAGTGCACAACAACTTCTGGAACCGAATATCGTTCATGTCAGCGACCAGTCTGTTCCGAATAGCAACATATAGATGACAACGAAAGTTACATAAAGGGTGGAAACGAGCTTTATAAAGAAGCTCCAATTCAGCGTGGGTGATTTTAATTTCTGTTAGGGAAGCATCCCTCAAGGACCTGAGGTGCTAAGTGTATCTTTTCCCACAGTTATTATAAAAAGGCCCTTTTCATCAATTTCAAGTTTAATCTCTCAATACAATCGAAAATGTAAGCGCCAGAGGCTAACAAATTCCGGTCGTCAAATTTATATTCGGTTAGGATTTGTTTTATCTTCTTCGAATTCAAATAAAACACCTATTTTGAATTTAAAATCATCATCTGTTTATAGATATTGTTGGGCTATACGGGGTATAACATATATATAAAGTATAGGGTCTACAATTTGTGAATAATAAATGATGTAGGCCATACCGTTCAATACCTACAAGAACGGCGGCATATCGCAATTCGGCCATTCCTTATTTATCCCGATTTTTAGTTTCACCAGAACAGGTAATGCAGGAACTAAAAGAAAATTGTCTTATCTAGTACTAGTTACACTGTCTTGTTTTATTCTGAATGTTTTGGTCCTCGTGACCTCAATTAAGCGACAACAATTATTATTATTTACAGAAAATTCGGTAACTCGATAAAATATTTACTACCAGATACGAACTTTCTATGAGAGGAGGGTATTTTTAATGACGCAGGAAATTGTCGCACGTTTAGCTGGTTAAAATCGGAAGTTGTGTTTGATGTCGATTGAAACAAAACGTTATCCAATCAATACACTTCCCTTCCAACAAGCTGGAATCCGTCTACTCGTAGTGGCCAGCATGAAAGACGCCGACAAAAATTAAATAAGTATGAATGGCTCGTTTTCTGTCATAAATAGACGAGCCCGAAATTTTAGCGGCAAAAAGACCACTAATTGACCACCCAGAAGGCGACCTTGACGCACACAGAAGCACATGACGTTGACCAATCAGAACTCACATCGAACCGGGCACAAAGACACCCACAAAATAATTAGTAACTGCTCACAATTAAAATCGCGTCTTCGCTGGAGGCGATGACAGAATCCGCGTATCTTGCGGTTGAGCTTGAGTGCCTCGACCACGCTTTCAGTACCCGCTCTGGTAACCTGGACACGAGTCAAATGCGACTGATTGAATGCGTCAACGAGGACAATGTGGACATGTTTAGGAAATATTTTCTGGTGGAATCGAAACGCCTCAACGTTAACATATTCATGAATTCCTTGGAGGTGGGTGTGAATTTACGCTTAAATGTCTTGAAAAAAAGGCAAATTTAATTTATTTATTGTAGCATTTCGATAAGGTGCCGCCACATGTGCTTGCAGTTTTTATAATTTGTGCCGATTTCCAATAAAACAGATTTAAGCAAGCCACCGATATCATAATGTAGTTTGAAAATATGACGCCGATTCAGAAAAATCAAAAAATAATATCAATCATACATTTTTCAATTAAATGTACAATCGATTCATATCCGCCCGGTACATATGTCTACTACCATTAATGGTAAAAAATACAGTAGTATAACCAAATCGCATGTGTTCCATATGTACGGATTGGCAAAGTCTTCTTTCAAATTCGGCCGTCACCTCTGTTTCTTAGATCGCAGTTTCACGGCCCTGGACCTCTATAAGCCCCCTTATTTTATATTGTTCCCCGTAATTTTATCTGGCCTCAACTATTCCGAATGTTTAACCCAATGGTAGTCTTTTTAAAATAATCTCGTGTTCTAGTGGTCTGCCTGTGCTATCTCTCAATTCAACGCAACATGGCTAGTTGTAGCCTCATTGCTATTCGTGTATCAGAACCCTATCTATCTAAATTTAAATCTCTTCGACCAATGCGTTGGCAACACCGTTCAATACCTACAAGAACGACGGAATTTCGCGATTTCTGCCATTCCTTATTTTTCCCGATTTTTAGTTTCACCAGTACAAGTGAATCAGGAACGAAAAATATTTCTTATGCTACAAGTGACAGAAATAAAGCGCTTACCATTTTCATGATTATTATTTCATCCCAAACAGCCCCTATCGAGTTACATGGCGTCCAGGTTTCCAACCAGCCTCACAATCGCCCGCATCGCTCACGTCGTCGTCCTCTTCTCCGCCCACAAAATTCTCCGTCTCCTTCTGGAAGAATTCGACGCAGAATCTCTTTGGCTCTCAACCGCGGTAAGCTGCCCTATTGTGGGGTGTGTCTTCCAAACTACGAAAATCCCATTAAAAAAGTAGCATTACGGCCCGAAGAAGTCGGAAAATCGATAAAATTCGGAGGAATTGATAATATGAATGGGATCCGATAGTTTCCAATTAGACGGCTTACCACTTACCCCAGCAACCAATGGCCAGAATTACCGATTTTCAAGGTCAGTGCTGACTAATTAGCCACTGCTACCTTCAATGAATTTAAATTTCACAATCAAGTTATTGTTATTGCGGCAGGAGTGAACAAAAAGTATTAACAATTGCCGTAGATGATACCACACTAGACCTCTATTGTTTTGCCCGTGGCATTTCTTTTCAGGAGGCTATCAACGTCCTGCACATCGCAGCTGCAACCGGGGACTACATCGTATTGAGACAACTCCTACAGAGAGAGGACGCACCCATCAAAGACCACGATAGTGTGAGTTAAACCTCTCCCACAAGGCCGCGGTTTTTTTTATCGTCATCTCAAGCAACTGCCAGGGGGTATCAAACCGGCAAATAACTGAACTGTGTTGGAATTCTTTTCCCAAATCGATTTCATCATTAAAACACTCGATATTTCAGTCTAATTAAAGTCTTTCAATGAAGGGGTTGTACAATGCATTTATTTCGCGTCTCTTCAGAACAAACGATCTCCGCTACATTATGCAGCGGAAACGAACGTCGAATGCATGATAACCATCCTCTCCAACAACAAAAATCTCCTTATTTGCCCGGATGTGGTAAGTAGTTGTTGAAAGCCTCTTCTCGCTAATCGACCTGGCTTATTTTGCCAGGACGACTGCATCCCACTGTTCTTTGTTCGGGAAGACGTCAAGGATCCGCGCTACATGTTCCTCAAAGTGCACACGGAGCTCTATGTCGATTCTCTAGATGGAAGCATCACCGATAAAGAGGTAGAACTAGGCAACAGCAGACTAATTCACAGTTTTAGTCGATCAACCTCATGAAACTGCGGAATGCACCCCTCCATCTGGACGCTTATCTGTACGCGAAACCTCAAAAGTAAGTTTCAGTAAGATGAATCATGGATCTGGGAAGAAAGCGCTGCCCTCTTAACAATCTCCGAACACCCAAAGGGACTCTATCCAATTTAATTCCTGCGTCAAAATAAAAAAAACAAGTTGTGGGATGTGGGGGTTGGCATAACCGGCTGATGCATCATCTGGAATTTAAACCTTTGGTCATGGGTTGGATTCTTCAATTTCAGTTATTAAACAATCAGCCGCCTGAGTAATTAACTTCTTGTTGGTATTGTAAAAACATATATCGATAGCCAAACCACGTGTAGTGATGTCTGTGGACACCAGGAAAAGTGATAACTCGGTTTCCTTTGCTTCTCCAAATCAAGGGGTGATGTAATTCGATTTGGAGAACATGAGAGACACCAGGAGACTTTCAGCGAGGTTCCGGAGTTGAATGAACTCATATCAGCCAGGGTATTTGGACCCATTCTCCGACCAACCTGCGCATTTGGACAATTCGAAACACCCTTCTCTCCAGTCGTTGGTCAGGTAGAATTTTGCCCGATATTTCAGAACCTTTAATATTACCCAGAAGTTTGAATTGACGGTTATTTTTTTTAAAAATAAACGTGGGACGCTTAGTTTTGTAGACATTAATCTCAAATGAGAAAACAATCTTCATCTAACTTACAAAATGGAGTCCTGATTATTTTGATGATAATTATAACAAACGGAAAAGACATTTGTTTAATTCTTTGATGGTAAAATTTGAAATTGGTTGCAGTCAAATTCTAAATATCGGGACTATTTAAATGGTCGGTCGTGTAAAAATCCATATAGTTCTATCGAACTATTCACTACAAATCGATAAGATGGTTTTAACACGACACCAACATTTTAAAATATGCGCCAATGACCGCATACGAAGATACATAAATGCATCTAACCATCATATTTTTCAAAAGTTTGTTTCATTTGCTTTTTTCTTTCAATTGTTTTTTCCCATTCTTTACAGTTTATGCGTATCGCCGAATGTACTGAGATCCAGAAACTGCACGCGCTGTTGTTTGACCTCTGGCAGATGACTAAGCCCGGATTGGTGCTCACGTTTTACGGATCAGATCCATTTAGCCCGGCTCTCGTTAAACTGCTTCAAAAGAACCTAAGACACATTACTCGTCTCACAAGTGAGTCGCTTCCGAACAAGTTGTTGTCATATTCTTCGTTGCTAAGGTGTGATCGTTATTTCCCATTCTCATGCCATATTACTCACTGGTTGTGACCAATAAGAAAATACCTTTCGGAACTGACCGCGATGCCATTGGTTAAGATGTTTTAGCAAATTGAGAATCCTAAACTGAGGCAAAAGAAACTAACCAGAGTCATTCACGGCGTATATATGTATATTATAAGATGTATTGCGTTTAAGACAATGAAACAACAGGCTAGATGGTTTTTCAACATTGAGGAGGGGTCTCAATCGAGTTGATGGGGAAGTACAACAATTTCTATTTTTTAGAGACCTGGGTGCTGACAGATGGTCGAGAGAAGGGGGTGGGAGATGTGCTTTCACAGGCGATTCGAGGATACGCGGACGCCTACGGAATGCAAACACTCCAGGTGCTTGCTCTACTACCCTGGAGACGCCTCTACAACTCCCACGTTCTCCGCTCTCCAGATTATCTAGTGAGATTGGAAATGTCTGGGTCTCAATGGATGAAGAGTTTTGGATATGATAGAGAAACGCGATTTTGAGTAGAAATCGTGTTGTTTGCGGGGGAAAAGTTTAAAATTACATCGAAGGATGAGAGTCGGTTAGAAGCAGGGTAAGATAAGGTTAACGGCTATAAAACGTTGTCCTCTAAAGATACGCCTCTTAGCTATTTCTATGGTCTGAGATCTTTTTTGATGCGCCTATCAGCTCCTGACAGGGGATGAACCGGCTTCATGAATTTCGCGAAATGTGGCTGTCGTAAACGAGATTAGAGACATTAGTTCATGAGGTTTCTTGGTACTTTGTCATCTGCCGATCGGTTTACAACTGGGGGTTTGCCGCTGCTGAATTGAGATTGTTTGGATTTAGATGTTCGAGTTGGGGATAAAGGGTTTTCCAAGGACACCAAGGTACCCTGAGGTATGACAGTTATTGGTTCTCAATCTGATCGAAGTAATATAAAGTTTGGCAAACGCGCAAAGGCTGCCATTGAAAAGCCCAATGCATAAGACACGCCAAAAAAATGATCGAGAGGGAGATTCTTTTAATATGACAGTTGCGTCTTTGGACGGGATTTTCTCATATTTTTTAGATGTGGGTGGTCGCATAACATCGCGCCTAACGAAAGTGCAGTGTTGAACTTCGAGAAGCATTGTCCTATAATTATTTGTTTCTTGATTAGGGTAAAACGCAATTGGCATTCCCAAAGAGGACATCCGTGGCCGACAGTCGAATTCAGCTGGCCGAGAACCACACCCACTATCTGCTCGTTGATTCCCTCGAGAGTTCCAAAAACCTTCCACTGTGGCGCACACAATTTGAGGCCTATGTTGGAAATCTCATTGGCCGGCTTGGTAATGGTTACCAGCACTCCATCGTACACTTTTATTGCGAAAAAAACGAATTTGTGTGTTTTATGCACGGTTTTGACCATACGGGGCTAATTAAAACAGTTGCCCAATGAGTGCGGACAGGCGGTAAGAAAGCTAGCCAATGAGATACCAGAGCACAGCTGCTTTGAATGTGAGATATTACTAATCAGCTCGTCAGAAAGGTAGATACAATTGAAGCTCGCATGACTCATTCGACGGCATGTGAGGAAATTCTAGAATAATCGACAATGGTAATCAATGCTTAAAATTTATTGCGATGAACCGAGATAATGAGGGAATAGTTGGAACATGTTACAGAGCAACAGAAGGCTTTCTTGGTGGCATAAACAGTTCCCCCTAAACCAAATGCCGGCTAACATCTTTGCTTTCTTTTAGACGACAATTTATTGACCGAAGCTCCCAAAGATATGTACCCCAAGCAGCTGAATTCGGAGTTCAGGCCACCTCAATGGTCGACGAGTAGGCGCGCACACAATTATAGACAGCAATGCGCATATGTGGAGAATCAGTTCTTAGTGAGATATTAATTTCATTTCAGCTGGGAGGATACCCGTTTGCGGGATTCTCATTGAAGGAGACCGGAGCCATCTGCAGGGAATTTCATTGGCCCTGAGACAAAATATACCCTTCGTTGTGATTGCCGTAAGTTCGTCGTCTTTTGAATGACGATGTTAAAAGATGTCAGTTCCAGGGATTTTTTTAAGAAATTTTAATCTTGATGTTACAGACGAAGGGCAATCGGGTGACTAGGGTAATATTTCTGCGTAATTGAATATGAATTTCTCTCTTGAATGGGTTTAAAGCCGTCTGCTATCTGTTGACTATCGCTCTAGGGGACTTTCCGGTTCTAATCGACTGTTGTGGATAGCATGTCGCCTTCTTCTTCTTTGGCGTGTCTATCCTATGTCAGACAATCAGCCAGATTCATGGTTGTCGAGAATCGTAGCCGCCCATGTGCGGCTATCGGAGGCTACCAGCCTAGAAGAGATCGTGATCCAGATCTGGACTCTCAATGTCCGTTTTCAACGTGCTGATCCATGTTTTCAGTGGTCCACAGATAGCGCCGGTAGATATTTATCAACTGGTGCAGAACTTGGCCAAATCACTGGGCTCATTTGAAATCGATTGTGGGGTGTACGAGGAGAAATCCTTTAGTTACCGTGATCTAACGACTAGAAAAATGGCGATAGACGAATGAGTAATCGATCGAAAAGAGACTGGATAAGAAGAAGAATAAGGAGTTGGAGTGCTTGACCGTTGACCTCTGAGTTGTCTGCCATCAGGCTTGATTTCATTGGCGTCATTTCATTGGTTATTTACTTTAATAATACGAGGAAACGATTTTTGTGTTCATTAAAACAACTGTGTATTTATTATATGCAGAATACTGGTGGACTGGCCAAAGCTCTCGATATTTTCGTGAGTTTTATGCGCAATCTCCTCCGAGACGACCCCGGGGGAGCCAATCAGGTCAAGTGGAGTCGTTGTAAATACAGCCTCAAGAGGTAGGTGGAAAAAATATTGTAATTTTGCATAAACCACGCTGCCATTGAGGCCTGGTTTTCCCGAATAGAACGGGGCATTATCAAAACCGATGTCAACTTCTAATTATCATTTTTCAGGTAAAATAATGTGATCGGCTTAAACTTCTGACTCTAAACGGAGTTTCTACCCAACATGTCACTATCTGATTGGCCAAATGACTGCTTTACGTTCATATGTCCGCTAAGATTATTTGAAGGGTATCTTTTATGGGTCAGCCTGTTTAAATTGCGTTTAGAAGTACGGGGAGACGGAACAAATCAGAAAAGAGTTGTGACTTTCTGGTTATATGTGTTATAAGTCACCTGAGATGGTCTGGCCTGGGATTCGGACCCAGGTCCCTCACAATGGCTCATTATATAAATGTCATGCTGAAAGTATTGGTGCTCGTGACTTCAATAAAACGATACCCACTAAAAATTTGACGGAGCACTAAAAGTACACTTTGAAAAGGCATTCTCACACAATAACCTAGACATAGTTGACCTATTTTCCTTAGTGCAGTCTCCGGGTTGCACTGGTTCGCATTGTCATGAGCACGTCGGGGTCAGGTTGAGTTCATGTACCCGAGCACATCGAGGAGGTTGTAGCCGAATTCATCATTGCAAAGTATTTTCGTTTTGTTAATCCGTCCTTGAGCGGGAGCAGAAGGAGAGGTGTGAAGAGTGGGAGGAGGAGGAGGAGGAGGAGGAGGAGGAGGAGGAGGAGGAGGAGGAGGAGGAGGAGGAGGAGGAGGAGGAGGAGGAGGAGGAGGAGGAGGAGGAGGGAGGAGGAGGAGGGAGGAGGAGGAGGAGGGGGAGGAGGAGGAGGAGGAGGAGGAGGAGGAGGAGGGGGAACCCCATTAAACTCTGACCTCTGTGACAATTTTAACCAATCACGCAGCTTCAACCACGTCCTTTCCCTCTCTCACGTGGACGTCGAAATGGGCTGAAGACGATCGATTGTGCACTGTTTTCCCACCAATCTCTTTGTAGCCTCATGGAACAAGCCAAGGGAGTGGTACACTTCGAGAGCTCAGATGAAACCTTCCTTCTTGAAGTGCTGGAGCGCGCTTTTCTCCTGGATTTTTTCTCCACGGACTCGCAAAAGGCCTCCGAGCTAGATTCCCGAATTCTTCGGTCGCTTATAAAACCGGGTGTGTTGGTCTCAGGTTAAGGGTGGAGCGCTTGTCGATTGACTGACTGCTAGAATACTTCACAATAATGCCATATACTACTCTTGCTCCCACCACTACTACGACCGGTCCGAACACGAGGTTCACAACCGCCTCCCAATTTAAGGCTCGCCGACAAATATTGTAAAGCATCGGTGAAAATGGAGGGCCTGTGGAACAAAAGTAGTATTAAACTGTAGCTATATCGGCAACAGATTGTTGCGATGGTGGTTATTAGAAGCTGCAACACTTTCGGTATTTATCTGAGCATATGCTGATTGGAAATTCGATTATCCAAGAATTCAAGCACTGACTGCGAGAGTTAATTATAGTTGATAGAGTGGATATTCCAAGCGATGAGTGTTTCGTTGATCGTTTTCTGGAGGTGTGCATTACACAGTTGCGTGACAGTTGGTTTCCTTCAAGGAGTGGATTATTAGTGGGTTTCTTGTTTTCCTAGAACTTTTCGAGGGCGCAGACGAGGAGGAGTGTTGGAACTTCAACATTGGAATAGCTCTCTCTGTAAACCGAACCGACTTTTTGCCAGAAAACATGTTTGCTCGAGTGGATTGGAATGTAAGTATCCACCTATAAATAGTATCACCAGTCAATCGACCAATAATCGTTTTGGCTTTACGATTAATCGTCGACTAGATGGTCGGTTATTATAGCCACGAGAAATTGTCCTTTTAGCACCTTCATTAATTGCTCTAAACTTGACCCTTTTTTGAATAATTAACAGCGAAAAACACAGCCAGTGCTCACTGGACAAAGCTGTAGCTGAGGCCCATTTTCAGTTAACGATCCTCTCAGGAGCTGAATAGCTCAAATGAATTCAACTCACTCTACCGATAGGCATCTGAGCAAAATAAATAAATATAACGCTCTCTGCTGAATATCCAGCTCTGAGAGTTGAGTATAAGGAGAGAATAATAGCCTTTGTCTTTATCTTATAGAAAAAAGACATGACGCAGGTTGTGGAGAATTGTCTGATGGATAACAACACCGCCTTCATCCAGCTTCTCGTGGATTCGGGTTTCCCACTTCACGATTACGTCCACGAGGACCTTATGGCACAATTGTACATGCGAGACTTTAACAGCAATGTGAGTCGCAATTAACAGAATTACAGCAGCTACTTCTTACTCGATTGGTTAACTAAGAGATCTGGGCATTTTTTGATTGGTAAATATCTTTTTTTACCCTTAACGTGACTGCTCATTTCTTGGGATCTTGTTGGGAAGGTTTTCGTCGATGCAATATGGGGGTTGCGATCATTGTTGTGGTTGCTAATTTTCTGGTTTTCTCGTGAGCTCGTATCGGGAAGGTATTTCCAATTGGTAAATTACGCTAAAGAACATTAGAGTTTTTAATCCTCTTCGAAAATCAATGGATAGAATGAATCTTCATTCGAACTAATTTGCCTGTGCCAGCAACGTTTTCTCCTACTGAGAACGGTTGTGCGAAAATATGTGTCGGTACACGTGGATCAAATCATCGTTGAAGTCCCCTCAGCAGTACAAAAGGTGCATTTTGAATGAAGTACACCTCTAGAAATGCCTACAAACATGTTCGCTGTGTATAATTAACTGTTAAAATTCAAATTTAGGTGCCTCGATCGCAACTATTTCGACATTATGTATACAATGTTCTCAAAATCGTGAGTTTCATTTTATCCTCTGATGTGTTATTTACTTCGTTGTAAAATTAACGAACACACGATTCTTTTGTAAACAAACGAATACGCGTTCTTTTTATATTTGTTTAAGAAATAAATCTGTGGACGCCATTTGCTTATTTTGAAATTTTATTCTTCCATAAATTGCGTTTTTTGTCGATTTTAATGTAAAATTTGGATACGTTTAATATGATTGGCGGCAAGGAAACCAATTAGGTGAACTAATTAAAATAACTAGAAACGACAAGCACAACCTGCAAAACCACAGCAATTGTTTGATTTTTAAGGGTGCGCTTCCTTCAATATGGAGAATCTTCGTTTTAAATTTACCAGTTGCTCTCAAAAAGCCATTGTGCTTTTCGAAATATACTACTAATATCCGGTGAGAAAAGAATAATGCAAGCTACGTCACTAATACTGGTTAAATAAACCATCAATCGATATCTAATATTAGATATCTCCATACAACGCTTTAGTTTGTGTTCAGACTTTCTTGCTATGTGGGATAAATGATTCACGTAATTGTCTAATGGTGCTTTTAATATAATACAAAGCTTTTAAAAGTCACGATTTCTTTTCTAGGTGCCAAAAAAATTTACAAAGAGTCAGATCGATCGCATTAACAATAACATTGCTGGTTTCCAAATCGGGTCGAAAAAAAGTGATATGCCTGCCCCAATGTACCGCCAAATGGGTTTCGAAACGGCAACCGGTGAGCCTTATATTATTATTATCTGCTTCCCAATCTCTGACCCTAAAGATCATGCAACCGCACGGGCTATGCTGTGATGTCATCGATTTGCTAAGGAAGATGACGCAAATGTGAGGTGGTGGTGCTTGATGAATTCTATCCCCAAATTGAGTTGATATGGAAAGACAGAGAGTTGAATGGGAAGAAGATGGCGTTGAGAACGATAGGGTTGAGGAGCAAGATGAGGTGGCGGTAGGAGAGGGGGTTGAGAAACGAAAATGTCAATTAAATCTCCCGATTTCGATGTACGGATCACTTGTAATGTCGTTGGAGGATTGGGAATATAACTGTAATTTGGAAATCCTCAGTATCCTTATGGGCGACGTCTTCGCAATGGAAAAAACCATCGAGAAAGGCTGACTACGGCTGCCACCGTAACATGTGACGTTTTTCAATGATCCTGTGGTTTTTATTGGTTGTTGTGATAGACGGTGGAGCCGGCAGTGACGGTGAAGAAAGGCTTCTTCGGCTTCTAGTCTGGTCTTTCATCTGTCGACGTTTCAAGCTATCCAACCTCATTTGGAACCTCATGAAGGACTCCATTCCGGCAGCCCTTCTGTTAGTCAAATACGCAACGCGAATGAAGAAGCATCAACAATCGCACACCGAATCAATTGAACTCGACCGCATGTCAAAGTAAGCCTCTGGAGGAAGATTGATTATTTATTTGGTCCTCGACATAAATTGGCGAAAAGTAGGGAGTGATCGCGTTAAAGCTATCATCGGAAACGCAATCGGTTATTTTTACGCTTGCGACACCAAAGGATTCTCGACTCTACGAGCAAAAAAACATTTATGATATAGGAATGTATCGCTTTATTCTAGGAATAATAATTGTACAAATATCTCGCCTATCGTAATACACCTATACGTGCGTTTCGTGGTTGAAAGTTTGGTCGTCGTGACCTTAATTAATCGATTGTGAACATTATTATTATTACCCCTTGAGATTCTACGAGAAGTGCGCTGTCGGCATTCTGGAAGAGTGCTATGCAATGGATACGAAGTCCACTATGGCTATGCTCTGTATGAAACGACCTCTCTACGCCAACCGGTCTCAACTCCTTCTGGCCGAAGATAGCAAAAGCAAGCATTTCATAGAACACCAGGCGTGCCAAACCTGCATCGAAAACGTTTGGAACCAACATTTATCGAGCTCTACAACAGCGCCTTCAGTAAGGCTAGTTTATTTATTAGCGTGCACATTTTATATCAAGAAGGCCTTTGTTAGAGCTACTTACCCAATCTAGTGTGGTATCAGGCTATTTCTACAACATCATGTAATTGGATATTGTTGAACCTGATTTGATTGGGTAGCAGATTGTCCAATCGTAGCATTGTTTATGGCTAAAGCAAAGGGCGCACGTGCATGCAATCGATAATCTTTGCATGCGTGTAGGATTTCAATCAATGCGCGGTAGTAAATGAAATAGCCAATTATTCTTTATTAAAATGACTCAAAATGAAATACCTATGAAAATTAATAGAACATTTCTTCCTCAATATTGTCCATTAAAACTCGAGACTAGTAGCACTTCAATATGACTACGATCTTTTTCATTTGATTTCCAAGAGATACATGGCACTAATTGCTGGGATGATATTGCCTTTCCTTGTGCCCTTCGTGGCAAACTACAACTATTTCGACGAAGGCGAATTTGTGACACATGTTGAATCACGTCGGGTGAGTTATAATTTATTTGGGAGTGTTTTCGAAAATCTTATCGTCTGATTCCTAAGAAGTAATGCTTTCTGACCAACGGTTCTCTGTCGTTTAAGAGATTCACTGCGACATCTCATATATAAAGCACTAAGGGCAACTTCTTCACAACCACATGCACTATTTTTGAAACGTCTACACCGTTTTTTTATTTTTCAGATTTTCGAAAACGACGAGAAAGAACAATTAAGGCCCACTTACAGGGAAAAATTTAAACGCTATAAAAGAAAAATGGTTGATTTTTATAGTGCTCCAAGAAACCGATTCGCCTACGGTGCGGTGAGCAACCCTAGTTTTATATCTTGCGATTACTGACCGAATTAATCAGTAAATAAATGCAGTGCCCGCCTTAGCTTGGCCTGTCTCACAATATTTTATTCAACTCTTAGTTTTGCTATTGTAGTCTATTAAAGAAACATCGGTGTATACGGTTTCGTTTTTGTTTCAGATAACGTACATGTTTATGCTTGGTCTCTTCACCTATGTTTTGATCTTCATTGAAACCGACACCTACGTCGATCCCTGGCGAATTACACTCGATGGAATTATTCTTCTTGCAATGTTGGAGCACATAAGCCGCGTAGGTTCTCCCATTGACGGAAGCCAAGTAGCGAATCACAAAGTTGCATACAACCATTGAGCTCGTCGTCATTGTTTTAGTGAAAATTGTCACGATAATCGCGTTTGGTGTAGCGTTTACGTGATAAGAAATATCTTACTAACTAATTATTATTCGACTTTTTTGTTGCAGTCCATAGAGAGCCGTGCCGTGGGAGGGAAGTACCTTGCTAATTCTTGGAATCGAGCCGTACTTATGACTGTGGGGCTCTACCTCGTCGGCAATATACCCTACGTCGATAACCACATAAATAGCTATGACCATCTGATTTTCCTGTCAAGATTAGCCCTTGCGCTTTGTCTTGTAGCCGCAACTATGCCGGCTCTGTATTTCCTTGTGACACAGCCGTACATTGGCCCGAAATTCATGATGATTCGCACCATGGTAGGCGCGTTTTCATTGGCCACCCGATCCCTTGATTGCATCAGCTCCAATCGGATCTTTGTCAGTGATCGCTGGGCCACTCGGATCATGCTACATTTTTATTATTTTAGTTGAGGTACGATTTGGCGCCATTTCTGTGCATAATTGCGGCCTTTTGGGTGACCTTCACGTGTGTTACTATAGCAATGATCTACAAACCTCCAACAAAGAGCGATATGTCCCTGCATATCAGCAACATTTTGATGGTTTACAGAAATACTTATTTTTCCATGTTTGGAGAATTCAATATGGCTGACAACATAGCTGACCTTGGTAAGTCGAAGTGCAGCATTTTGAACAGAGTCGCGCTCGTGTGATCTGTGCAGTTTTAAGTTAATTCCAAATCGATGAAGCTGAATTCGTAGCGTCAAAATATATCCACATGTTTAGCTCAGATCAATTCAAATATATAGACCCAATCAAGAGCTGAATCGATCAAATGAGTTCAAATCTCTCCCCAGTTCAATTTATTGAATGATCAAATACAAATGATTTATTGGCAGTTTGCACACGTGTATTGGTAGTCCTCTACTTCTGATAACCCATAACGACTTAGGGACAGCAATCAACCAAATCGTTTTCTTGAAGAATCGATGCCACAAATTTTAAATATTTCATGCTAACTTCCTCAAAGTTCACATAACTTTCACCCACCCAAAGTTAGTATTCGTAGTTGCGAAATTATATTTACCCGCAATGCTTTCACCTCAATGTTGTTTTATCCTCAGAAAATATTGAAGAAAACTGTGAACGTTTCGGATCTTGTATTTATCCATACGCTTCTATCGTTTTACCGACTATTATGTTTATCTACGTGCTACTCACACACGTTCTCCTCTTAAATCTGCTCATCGCTATGTTTACGTAAGTAAAAACGACCACGGTATCACCTTAAGGATAGAATTGTATTCCACGTTTTCAGCTGAACACGAATCAGAAGTATTAAAACTTCGATAGTGCCGGTCAAACCGGTTATTCGTATAAATATTAGTCTATATCAATAAAAAAATTAAATTGACTAGTAATGTGATGCTCGTAGCGATATTTATCCAATGACTTTCCGTCTAATGGTAACATTGACCTTCTTTACTCCCATGAATTGCCCGAGACGTTATCTCCCTCGAATCCTTATGGAATAAACTCGATTTAATGCTTTAATGCGTTAACATATAGCGTAACCAATAACAAGGCCGGTAAAATAGTTAACCACGAGGGTCACGTGATGACAAAACTACGGATTATTAAAGGGTTGAATTGAAACTGCTATCTACACTTATTTATCTTTGTATGATTTGCATTTGTTAGTGTGTAGATGTTGGCTTCAGTATAAACCATATAGAGGTGCCTTGAAAAGGGAAAATCTGTTTCTAATAAGATGGTTTGCATTTTACTACTACGTATGGCAAGGGTTGAACCGTATTCACCTAAATCTGGCTGTGGTATGTACAGTGGGTGACTAAAAGACCTATAACCGTTGCAGAAAGAGGTATGATAAAATGGAGACGGTGTCGAAACAGCTGTGGGCAATGCAGCGATTCGGTCTGGTGAAGTCCTTCGAGTCGGCCCCACCAATGCCGTTTCCCTGGGTGATGATTTGGCCATTTTTCCTCATCGGTCGTTTATTTCTCCGGCTCTGCGAACCCAGACGCAGCCATGACACCAGCTTCGGTTAGTCTAGGGAGCTATTTAGTAAAATAAACTGCAATTTACTTCGCTATCTAACAACTAGGCTTCAACGTGACCTTAATAGAGCCCATTATTAACAATTCCGCAAGCTGAGCGAATGACCTGCGTTTTGAATCACCCTCGGCGAATGTGTAAATACCGTATTTGACGAAACATATTAATTGAGGAGATTTCATTGGTTTTTGATTTGTCCAATAAGGATACAATGCCAAACACTCCGCACGGCATCATTGACCAAGCAATAGAAATTAGTCGATTACTGAGCATTGGAGTTATTCTAAATCGATCTTCAGAAAGGCGTGCTTTCCGTGTCAAAGATGGACAAATGCGTTTATCATTGATATCTTCTGACCAAGAACATTCATTGTGTTCAACCGATGAATTAAGTCTGAAAGATGACGCCGATTGTTGAACTTTTTTGCGGACGGAATTTATGGAAAACTGTGGGAAACATAGCTAAACTATAGAAATATCATAAAATGGAAAACTTAGATGTTTTAATTAACAAAAAACGTTTCAATAGAAAACGTTGGCCCTTTCATCGATAATCGCACCTATGTTGTCCCGGGACGCTATTTCCATGCCTATTACAATCCAGGGAACAATCAATGTTAACAGAACATAATCGCAATACAGCAAAACAACTACGGCGCTAAACGTGGCCTTTTAGCGCGTCTTAAACCAGTCAGAACACATAAAGACGGGTCGAACCAATCGAAAGAGGGTTGGTCGATAAAGACGCTGGCATTGACGCTACTCGAGCCTTTCGACGCGCTGAAGTTGAAATTTTGCCATATGGGTTCCTGTATTTAACCTAACCCGGTGATTCTCTCACTCTAAGCCTATGAAATGAACGACGATCGTCGGGAGAGACAGATCATAAACTGGCAAAAGTTCCGCGCCCTTGACTATGCCCATCGCAACCCCAATGCCTTTGATCTGGCCTGCGTGCCTCCGCGGCTTGGGCAGAAGGTCAGCAAAAAGACGGGCTTCCTGAAATCGGCGTTTGCGGGCGAGTTTTCAAACGGTGGTGAGGAGGGCATCGAAGTGCAAGGAAGGGACACGGCGGTCTCTGTGATCGGTCATCAGGTCTCAAACGCGTACATTGAGAATCGGCTGCAGATGCTTGAGAGCAACATATCAGCGGCTATGGAAAAACTGACCTCGGAGCCAAAAACAAAGGTTTGTTTGAGTGGTATCTGGGCTAATATGCTTCAATTTTAGGTGCGACCAATCACATAAGGCCCCGCGAACAAAATAACTATTCATAAATACATGTATAAGAATAACGGACTTACTTGATAAAATCAGGAGTCTAGTCTCAAATTTCAACCATATGAACATGTATTGAAACGATAGCACAACCTAGAATTGGGCTTTTCGTCACATCAGGACACTTATAAAGCTTATACTTTTGAAGGTTCAGCTTGCTGTACGTTTTTGGATGAGGTTAAATATATAATGAAGTCAATGAACAATTCAGTCAGCTGAAACAGGCTAGGTTTTGTAATTGGTGTTTTATAATTTCTACTACTCAAACGCTTACAGTAGAGTTAATATATATTATATTTTGGTTGATCAAAAGATAATAATAATAATTTTTACGCTTTATTAAGGTCACAAAGACCAGAACTTTCAGCATTTTAAAGTTTAACAGGAATGGAGGAAATAACAACGAGGTAATGGCGGCCATAGAAGGCCTTGTCCATAACGCGCGCGAGACAGTTTAGGCCACCCGGCCTCCAGGTTGCTAGATTACAAGCGCACGCCACTACGCTATATATTATATTTTGGTTGATCAAAAGAGTCAGTTCACGCACCCAGTTCATCCTGATTCCGTCGCTAAGGGACTTTGTCATTTGTTATAATCTTTATTTACCTTAAGCCACCACAAATAGCCGTCATGGAGAGACCTGATGGCAGTGTCAGCCATCTATCAGAAAGCAAAAAGTTTGGTAAGTCCTTAATTCATCGAATAGGCCAACGTGTTCACCCCCCTAGACCACATTGAAGTATGATTTAATTCATGCTTCCACGTTTTGAGTGAATTATGATGTCTCAATGAAATCCAACAAAAATATATCAACTTATTGATTTACATCTTCTCATGTTGTTGTTTTTTGCATATTTTTAGACTCGTTTCGAATGGCTCGTTTGCAAGATTCCACCATGAAGACTTCCGCATTCAACTACGATCGTCATAAAGTCGCATTCTTCCGAAATCCTCAAGATGACAACACGCCTCATTCTCTGAGTAATCTTGTTCCGTGGGACGTAAGTCCGATCCACAGTAGCCGTTCTTCAATCGCCATAAATTGAAATACCAATTAACGCCGATTTGGTTCTATATCAAGTAACAACTATTGTTTCACTCATTTTGGCAGGAGGATCTGGCAAACTACGAACCGTTGACTGTTGAGCAGACCGACATATCGATGCCTCAGTGGGATTCGAACGAGCCTATGGATATGTACTCTGGAGACAACAAGCCTGAGAAAACCCAGCCTCCAGAACAAACTACGGGACTGTTCAATCCAACGGGACGAACAGGAACCACCGGACGCGGCCTTCTGCTCTCCTGGGGTGTCAATCCCGCTGTGGTTATCATTTTCACTTTGGAGGAGGCAAACTCGTATTTCAAGCCGGAGGCTCTGGCTGACGAATCAATACTCCAGCGAGTGCTTCTTCGCTCATGTCCTCAACGAAAGCACCAGTTCCCCTGGGTGCGCTACTGGCATTGATACACAAAAGATTTTATAGATTTTTTTGTCAAGGAGGAGACAGCAGTTACCGCATGCTTGCAAATGTCTTTTCCCTCCGTGAAAAAAAGATTGCACGCCCCAATGCCGCACACTTGAATGTGTTTAGCGTCCAAGAGAAGGGTCTCTATGGAGAGTGAACCGGCTTGGAGGTTTTTTCGATCATTGCGACCAATCGACAAAGCGGACTGGCGTGGAATGGAGGCGTTTGGAAGCCAATCAAAAGCCCCTGTTCGGTCGCTTTCTTGAAATATGTCGCTAAGCGGGATGATTTTTGTTTTTAGTTCTTGTGCAAGCACACTTCCACCTGTGATACCGTGGAGTGCTTGCAGAGCCTCTTGGTGGCTTATATGCACGCCCTTGCCATGGAGGCATCGGACGTCAACAATGAACAGACATCGGTGTTTCGCCAAATCGTCGAGCAACTGGAGAGCTGTCGAGTTCGACTGGTTAGTTGAATGTAGAACACAAAATTGTCTTATCACTCAATCGTACGCCCTCCGTTGGTAAGATAAAAAAATACATCGTATTAAATATTTCTTACCCGCTAGCATTTAAACAATAATCCACCTCATACAATAACGATTAGTTACTACTTATTACTTCAAGTACACATGATTTAAACCATCGCTTCTGTCACCCAGGTACACTTGGGAGCCCAAGCGGACAGGATAAACTCCGACAACGCCTGGATCGATATTACGGCCATTAACGTACGGATACCACCCACCTTCCGGTTCTCGGAAGCTATACCGTTGGTTCGTATTCTTTTAGAAAATCGTTTTCAACCAGTTTGTGGATTTCCGAGCTATTTTGTTTCAATCAACCCAGCTATACTCAAACCCCGCATCGGAGGCGACCTGGGTGCGATTGGATCAACTTCCACCGATAAAGTCGAGCCACTTCAACTGTCTTTCGTACTTCCAGGAGGTCTTACTAAGACCCAACGACCAATCACCGCTGCCGTCCCAATAAGACAACCATCTTCAACCCTCGCATTCCGAAAATCAATAACCGCGCTAGAAAACACCTTTCCAGCTCCCAGATATATTTCATCTCGAACAAAATACCGAGTTATTTTAATTTGGAATAATATATGTTATCGACATCCCCTTTGGCAGTCTTGTGAGCGAATCACAAGCCCGTTCTGGTCGATTACTGTGTCCTCATTGGTTCATTTCATTGGTGTAAAATGGCAATGTGAAACCAGATTATTTTCCCACCAGATTTATGTGACACATAATAAATAATAATAAACAGTCAAGCCAAAGAAAAAAGAGAGATGGTTGAGATGGAGAGACAAAAAAATGAATGCGAGTCGTGTTGTGGCGCTGCTTGGCTGTCGTAGAAGCCAAAGTGCGCTAAAGAATTATTTGATTTTTGACACTCTTCGTCAACTCCTTGTGTGGAAGAACAATTGAATTGAGCACAATCACCTCTGCGGGCACATCAACGTTTGAACCTTAAACAATGAAAAAAAGCATTTAAATTTAAATAAAAAAGGCGATGAAGCCGATTCCAACGTAGAGTAAGTCGTGCTCGAATTGGAGCGCGTGTTTTGACACAGTTTTACATGTACTCAACGTGTTGTCAGTCTGATCACAGTACTTAAACATCGCTGACCATACCTTCTACATAGTCGTTCGGATATCTTTTTTTCAAATTCAGACTAACCACCAATTTTGATTGGAGCACCATCGTGTTGATTGATATATGTAGATGAGGGTAGACAATTTGTGAATGATAAATATCAAAATGATCACGCGTGCATACTTTTGATGAAATGTCGGCGTAATTGGGGCTAAATAATCCAACTCGATAGAAAATCGTCCGGACATTCAATGCGACCCACCAACTCGATCAGACGACATTGCCAACGAAATAACAAAAAACAGCACAACCGAAAGTTTCGAGAGAAAGATGGCCTCCAAACCAAAGTGCACAAGGCCCTCTCAACGCTCATTTCAGCTCGATCTGGGGAAGCGAAGATATTCCAAGCGACTGGAACATCTCTATCCTGCTCCTACTCCCTAAGAAGGGCGACAAGACTGTTTGCTTTAATTATAGAGGTATCGGTCTAGTCGACATAGCCACAGGGGTTCCAACGTCGCTCTACTTGACGCCAAGTCCTCATCGATACCATCGCTGTGCAACAAGCAACAGAAATGCACCACAAGAAATGACTGGATCATCGACAACCCTCTTCGGCTATCAGCGAAGGCCGCAAGCAAGGCTGTCCGAACTCTCCTCGCCTCAGACGACAAGCCACACGCTCGACGAGGCTAGAACGCAAGAAATTCTGGTCTGAGGTTGCAGGAAACCTGATGACTGCGTCTAACACTGGGGACTTCGGAAAGCTTTTACGGCTCGTATCCGACAAACGGTAACCCAAGGAACGCCTCTTTTGAGGCACCGCGGCACAACTGATTCCAGAGATTGAAAGGAAGGTTATGCGATGGGTCCAACACTTTGACCAACTGTTGAATTGCTCGACAGAATACCCGCACAGTCAAAGCGAGTCATACGACATTCAATGCGACCCACAAACTCGGTCAGACGAAATTGCCAACGAAATAATAAAAAAAACAGAACAACCGAAAGCCTACTATATTTAAACCGGTGCTCAGTCGATTAAACGACCTTGCAAAGACAGTCGGGCTGGAGATCAACCAATCGAAAATCAAGGTCTGATACTGCCACGAATGGGATGAACATGCCGCAGCTTTCAAAAATCGCCGGATTAATCACAACTGCGTGTCGACGGTGCCAATTTGGCGGTCAACCAGTTCCAGTGGTTCCCATTTACCATGATCCATGCTAGCTAAGTGTGGCCACTACACGCCCAGGATACCAGGAATCTCGAAGCATTGGACCACCGGTGTCTGTGAAGTATCTCTAAATCCGAGGGGCACGAACATCTTTCCAGCGAAATAAAGCGTCACTGTCTAGACATCGAAAAGTGGGCTACGACAACACAGGAACTGTCCAGGTTGGAAAACAGAACGCGGTTCTTGCCAACTACTTCCCTAGAGCCGTCGCCATACCATTGACGATCCCTCAGAGACAGTGGACGCAAACCAAAGGATGACTAAATACGACAGCTTATCCCCGTTGACTGGGCAATGCAACAATCTCGCGTACACGTGACACCGAAAGACAGTCGGACTGGAGATCAATAGATCGAAAACAAACCGAAAAGATGCCTGTTGCTTTGCGGGACGCACTGGACCGTCTAAACGCCAAAGCCAACGCGTCCGCGGACAGGAGATAACTGCACAAAGCAAGCGAGAGAACCCACCGATGACCGTGATGGAGGGGTTCAACTGGCCCTTGGCATTGAAGACCGGAACCACCTCGAGCTTCGTGAAGGCCGTATTCGGGTTGGGTCCGTAGGGGGCGGTGCCTTCGACGCGCGACCACTGCCCCACGACGGTATTCCACCCGATGACGCAGTTGAGGCAGCAGGCGTGTGCGTGGATCTCGGCGTTGCGGAGGACGATGCAGTCGCGTAAACGCACGCCTTCGGAGACGATGGCGCCCGCACCGATGCTCACGTTGGGGCCGATGACGGCGCTGGGGTCGACGGTGGCCGTTGGGTGAATGTAGACGTCACCGAGAATACCCGAAGACACCGAATCGCCGCATTGCGACAACGACGGGGTGGCTAGGCGGTGCGGATGGGTCCGGTGGTACATCGACAGGATCTGCCGATTGGCGTAGATCACGGCGCTAGGAGCAGCGAGAATAGACCGTTTACACCAGGCCCATACGACAGCTGCGATTATTCATGGCGCAACCTGACGTCTCCCTTGACAAGTTCGTACAGCATCAGTGGCCCGCCTAAACACCAAATAATCCATTCCTGGTAAAGCATATTTTACCCAGCGGCAACTTCATGTAACTCTTTGCATACCACTCCAGTACGGTTTAATTGATTCAATAAAGGCTGAATGATGTCGTTATTAGACGTAAAGGTAACGTTGGTCGACTTCAGACATTGTATACGGGTAATGTAACATTCAAAATGACCTAGACCCGTGTGGGATCACATTAGTTCCACGTTTAATTAACCTATCAGATTAGAAAAACCTGATCTCAGACATTGGTTCCAAAGGTGATTACCCCACGCGACCTACCATTTGCGCAACCATGGTAACCTGTCACGGGTAGCACAGCAACAACTGTTTACCTAGACATGTATAAATAAGACACGGTGCATGCATTTGCGTCGCCCAAGGTAGAATATGCATAGCTAGCACAACATTCAAATTCATTCGTTTCGAGGGAAATTGTAACATTGGTCCCCATGGTCCTGCGGTGAGCATGAAAAATCTTGGAATATTTTGGTGGTGGTGGTGTTCGAAACGCCAACATCGTCCAACGTAGCTTACCGTTTTAGCAACATGTAACTTATATGCTAAATGCATTTATGGTCCACCAATTAATGGCGGCACTATTTATTGCACTCCACGCCCGAGGCAACGCACCCAACCGGCATAATTGGACAGTTTTTCCCAACCGCGACGGATTCCTGCCCGCTGTTCGGTGAAGGAATGGTTCGTTTTGAATCACCTAGACCTGCGTGGCACTGAACAAGACAGATTTCGAGTGGTGTACTCCATTACAGCGCCACCTCGAACACTGCCGCTGCGTTGCCGAGGACATTGAAGGGAGAGAGAGAGAGAGAGTAAACTAAAAGGCCAAAAAACACACCCAGCATGCTTAATTTGACTCCAAAAACGATCCGTGTGGAAAGCGAAGAGAGTACCACTGGCCGCAAGGGGTTGAAAGACCTCCGTTTCGAGGCGAATATTCTCCCTACAGGTTCCGCGGAGTTCCGTTCTACAAGGAGTATTTCGGTTTTAATAATGCGTTATCAGAACGCGAAAAAAAGGTTAAAAAAACGCACGTCAGCTGCTTTTGGTGTTCGAGGAAGGCGATACGAATAAACTTGAAGATACTCGGGGTGAAAAGATAAATGCCACAATTAATGTGGACACTAACAAAGGTGTCTGGTTTCTCGACGTAGTGTGTGATCTGGAATTCGAAATGCCGGAAATCATCGAGATTTGTGGAGATGAGAAAAATAAGGACAACTAACCATAAAACCTACCTCGTTCGTATCGGGGTTTTCGACAAGGCAGCCGAATTCCGTCGATTGTTGCTTAGTGGCCTGCAATGAAAATATAACCTTGTACAATCATTTAAGTTCTCTTCGCAGTTATGCAATCTACAAACACAACTGTTATTATCCCTAGAATACGATTGGACGCTTTTGTGACACAAATATTCGTCCTGATAGGATACCAAGTTTTTTCGTAACGCCTACTTCAGTAGTGAGAATGACGAATCTATCGCCAGTACTAAGTCGATCGTGGAATTCAACCATTTCAAGGAGTGGGGCGTCACAGCAGACATCGGCATTCATGACGAATAGAAGATCCAGTCCACCCGCATTAATTTGATCTCTAAATTGGTAGATGCCACCGGCCGTTCCGAGGTGAGTAAATTCTTGGAGATATCTATATTCGAAAAAATGCAGAACGGTTATTGGGGAAACATAACGAAAAAAGAAACGTCCAGTGGACAGATTTAAAATAAAAAAAATACCGAATAGGTATGCCAAATTCCTTTTGAGCGTCATTGATGAGACGGGTGAGCTTTTCATTTGGTTGATAGGCCCCAATAAGATAAATTTCCTTGAGACTGGGAACCTTAAAAAAATATTTCGTATCGATGTGAGACAAGTTACTTTAGAAAATGCTTCTATGTGATGGTATATCATGGGATAACCAGCGATAGGAAAAAGTGGCTTTGGTTGTTCCAGAGAAAGAGGACGAAACCTTGTTCCTTTGGCAGGGCCACCAATAAGAATTGCAGCTTTTATTATTTTGCCATCAGACACTGTAACACGTGTCATTGTTTAGTGGAATGGAAGAAACCTTGAACCGTGTACACACTTTTGATTAATTCAAACAGCTGGCTTTAATATAGCCGATTAAAACGCAAAACATGAAATTTCAAAGAACGACCATTATATGCTAACCAAAACGTTTTCTATCGATTTTAAATTTTACTGTTTAATACATTACAAAACATTGACAAGCCTCGTAGTTAAGTTATCGTGTCAGACTTCTACGAAGTGGTGAGAGGACAGCATTTTAAAATTCATTTAACATTTCAGTTCAGGAAAGAATTCTTAAGGCTGTCGATAATAATGCCTTTTAGCGCCCCCGAACTATATTTCTTGCGACCTAAATGTCAACGGGATACACTATGAAGAAAGGCGAAAGATCACAAAAACCGTTATATAGTAATACAATTCGCGGTTTGAGGCAACGGAGCTCAACACACATGAACACAGCAACGCGGGCTGTGTTTAGACGAAGCGATCAAGTTTACTACAAGGCTTTCCCTTTAGACTCTTTGTCGACGGGCGAAGAGAAACGAGGGACTTGGGGGCATAATGGACAAGTTCAGGAAGCGGTACTGCAGTCGGTAAGTCGGCTGGATATTATAAGGCGAAGTTGGTGAAGCGAAAACGTGCTCAATTTGGTGGCGAATCAGTCGGGAAAACGTTCGTGTCGTCCGATACAAGTCGTTTTCATCGTAGCAGGGTTGGCGTTCGGATTGACACAAAGCGGTCAAAGCAATTCTTGATTGTTAGAAACAGGCTTCCATCACTGTGAGGTGACTTGCGAAGACGGATTCCTCTCGGAATACGAGGCAATCAATATCACCTGGCGTTCGTGTCTACCGATTCGGGTCGTGTGCGTTTTCGCGTGGTTTGCATTCGAGTTGACAAACGCGGTTGGGGAGAGTGAGCTATTGTCATAAAAATACTTATATCGCTGTGGCTGCATGATAATTTACGCAGACGTGTTCTCCACGGAAGACGAAGGGAGTCATATAGCCTGGTTTTCGCATCTGCAGATGCGAGTCGTATGCGCCGTAGAATGGCTGGCGTTCGGGTTGACACAAAGCCATCGAAGAGAGTGGTGAACAAAAAAGTTCACAATGGAAGATTATCCTGTTGCGGTTGCAGATGGGTGAAAAAATATTTTAGTGAAAAAGTCGTTTTTATGATGGGCTGTGATTTTTCACAGCAAAATAATCAGAACATGTTCGAAAATTGCGTTGATCATCGTAGATCAGAAGATTTTCTCCGGGCATGATATGCTCGTCAATATGGCTGCCCATAATTATGCCTTTCAGCGCCCCCGACCCGTATCCACTGCGACCAACATGTCCAAGAGATACTCAATTAAGAAAGGCGAAAGATCACAAGAACTATTAGAAGTGTTTTGAGTCAAATCTTCGACGGAGCTCAGCACACACTAACTTAGTAACGTGGACTGTGTTTAGACACAGTGATCAAGGTCACTACATTCTTTCCAAAAATATGTGGGACAGTTTTGGTTAAAAGAATTCAACTTTGTGCCCTTAAAACAATTTCCGAATATATTCATAACAATATGTTCATCATTTTGAATACGCATGACACTATTTAAAAAAAGAGCGTTATTTTTACGTGCAAATTTGTAAATATTACGTTTTTCGGCGAATCATCGGATGACTTGTCTAAATGTCTTTTAGCAGATATTCAGTCTCGTTATTAATTCTTATGTTATCAAGAGTGATCGATTAGAAATTAAAAATATTATTTTTTCTTTACCAATATGCCCTTATGACAATTTCGAGTGTGCGAACTGAGTAAGAAAAATAATTTCGCGCACACACACCCGCATACACCGTTGGCATTAAACACTTGACCAAGTGTTAATTACTACCTCTATTGCGCTTAAATTAGTGTGAGAAGTTTCTGAGCGAGACGATTAATTCTGTTTTGGAATTGAAATCGAGGAAAACGTTGAAAGGTAAGCAATGAATCCGAATGGACTTCCAAATTTATAATTTTTGTAGAAAAAAACCGACTGCTTGTATTTAAGTATATTGAAAAAGGTTTTCAGTACATTTTGGGCTATGGCTTTATGTTCTCGGATTATTCAAAAAAATGTATTTTGAACTGAAAATTGGATCTAAAAGCTCGATACAAAAGTAGGATAACTAAGACAGGGAAGTTATACCCAAGGAAAAAGGAAATAACGCACCCGCACACGCCACGTGACGGGTTGCATTAAACAAAAACAAAAAATGGCGCTAATTATGTTAGTAAGATGCCATGAGAAACGTTTAGAATTATTTTCATTCACAGTACTCATCGATTTAATCGTAAGTGAAAATCACAATGATGCTTAAAGCCAATGACACAATTGAAAAATGACGGGGTGCCATGGTGCCAGGGCGTGTGTTTAATTGAATTATCGAACCCATTAAATGACCTGATGATACCACGTTCCTTCCCACAATGCTTATCCAAATAATCCATTATGCTATCTCGTCTCTGGCAGGAATTTCTATACTTATATATTTTCCAATTCGGAAACGTAAAAAATTGATTTCCGACTTTTAAAAATTCCTCTGAGAAAGCTGAGACTTATAAACCCCTATCTGTTATCTCAGTCAATTTCTTTGTAAGTGATTGCATATTTTTCTGTGTAACAGCCACGAGAGCCTGAACCACAACTAAGCAAAGAGCTAACAGAAGCTGACTAACGATGAATTTGTAACTATCCTGCGTGATGTAAGAAGTGCTGTTGGCAGTGTAATTGGTGTGTAAACGAATTACTGCACTATCATGGGCTTGGGGCTTCAGAAAAGCAGCTTGGTTACCCACTGTTACTCAGACACCCGTGGTTTGGTTCGATAGATGAAATCAGCACATGCTCAACCACCATTTTATACTCTCGGTGTGAGAATATTCTTGACCAGGACGCAATATTTCCCTATTGTTTTCATAATGATAATGATTTTATTCGCTTCATTAAAATCACGATGACCAGAACGTTTAGCAGAATAATAAATAACAAAGTTGATACGGAAAGTGACGTTTGTTGATAGAAGATGCTGAAATAGTTATACGAATAAACTAAATTACACCAACAAAGGCAAACGCTTTTTTGTCATGATTTTGGGAAAATTAATTGCGAAAGTTCAATTAAATCTACTCAATTACCTGCATTGCTGGCTGTTAGATGGGGTAAACTTAATTGATTTCCCGATTGAATCGACTTCATTGGTCGTTCATAAGAACCGGTTGTGGCATAGACCAAAGAAATCTTTGATTCTAAATATCCTTATGAAGTATTATATATCCCTTGAAAAGGATGAACCATACTTAAATGCTAAAAAGATTATGGATTTCCGGGTTTCCCACGAACATATCAGCTACACCGTTCATGGTTTACAAAAAATAATTATGCAACAAGCATTACGAAAACGTCTAAACCGTTCCCGCTGCCTCCGGAACTTAAGAAGATGCGGTTGCCCAAGCCTCGACAACATCAGCAGATTTGTGCACGGCACACCCTCACAGTTCACCGAACCTTCACTGACTCACACACTCGACGACTGAATAAACACACTGTCAGTGGGGCGGGTATCGCGAAATCAAAACCATTCAGCGTAAAACGTCCTTTTTGATCGACAGGAAGCCGTCGTTCTCATAATACGAATAGTTCCCCCGGCCTTGATACTCTGAATAGTGCCTTTATCTGCCAAAGTGCCACGCGTTCTCAACTCGTGAATAATGCCTCTAGGGACTGCTCTTTTCCTCCGGAATGGAGAGATCCGGTCATAGAGTCCAAACCAATCAACAGTTACGTTTAGAACAATCGCAAGCCACTCTCAAAATGGGGGGCTAACTGATAATAATAAAACTGACATTCGCGTTGTTAAGATCATGATGATCAAAACTTTAAGAATTAAAATTAACAAGAAGAATAAGCTAACGCGAATACAGAAAATAATAAATAGACCCAACCGCGTTAAAGGTTTGACAAACGCCGTTGGACGGCCCTATCTATAACGCGCGCCAGAATTGTTATCTTCTATCTATCCATAACACCGAAAGCAATAGAAAGTACATGCCACCAAAATCTACTATTACGAAAAAGCCTTTTATCGTATTTTTCTGATCTTACCAGTTTGCCTGTGAACCAATTCGACGCATAATTCGGATGCCGTGGTCACGTTCCCGCACATCCGTCATTCCACAAGGTCGTGTCCTTGAACCTTAGTCCGGCTTTCAACACCATCTAGCCCTCCCGAAGCATATGGCGGCTGCGTGAAGATGGTTGGTTGTTTGCCTTGTCGTCGGATGTTGTGAATATTGACCCCACGTTGGTCTTTTGAAATAATCTCTTTTTCTAGCAAATTAGCAATGCGCGGAGAATAAGATATCATAATTCATCGGAATTTCACTACTACCCACTCATATTCCGCGATAACCCTATTCTTGTCTGTCTCGGTATAAATGTCTTCTAATTCCCACAGGAACGGCTGTGTATTGCATGATTTCATTCATTATTTTTTAGATTTTTTGGTGTACCATTTGGAATGTTGGCAGTTTGGGTCATCGCGACTTTAATAAATCGATTACCATTATTATTAAAATCATTATTGTCATTATCCAACTCCGTCACCCAAATATTACCTTCACGCACGAACAATGGAATTGTTTACATCAGTTTACATTTTGATAAATTGGACGCGTTATGGAAAAGGCCTTTCAATGGCCGTCATTACGCGTTTGCCAAAATTTGTACACTTCGAGGGTCTAATTTGCATTTCTTGCAAATTTACCTCGTTTTTATTTCGTTCATTCTTGTTCAATTATTTTACACCTGCTATGTACTATCGCAACTTCTTATATCATTTTTGTCTGTAACATTTAATGCTGAAATTTCTGGTCCTGTTGACCTTAATAAAGCGAATACCATTATTATTATGTTTATCTATTTTTAAAGAGGTTTCGTGGGTTCTTTTGATTTTTAGTAAGCCTCTATGATCCTAAACCAATTAGCCTGAGTGTGCCCTCTAGGCTTAGATTTTTCCGTGTAAATTAGTTTAAGTATTGTCGATCAAATGAGTAATTAACAGTGAAATCGGATGACTCCTTCGTGGAATCCCTGGCGCATTAAAGCTCGACACAAAACACCACATCAGTTGCTCTGAACATGTCAACTGAAACCCGCGCTAGTGCTTGCTTTATAACGCCATCACCGCCATCACGATGAGACGTAGAGTAAGAAAAGTGCAGGGATATTAATGGATTGGGCAGGGGGTTTGACCACGTAATTTGGAATGTGGGTCCTGAAATCCATCTAAATGGGCGGTAATTTTTTTCGAAGAATCCAACAAAATATGATGTACACGGAAATTCAAGCCCGTGTAAAAAAACTTGGTTTTACTGGAAGATTAAATAACATTGTCGATGTTGTACACTAAGTGTCAGTGAGAATTTAATAGATCTACCACGCATTGCTAATTACTCTCGCACATAAACGTATCGTTTTACGCTGACCACTAATGACGCATTGCTTTTGAACGTCGAAGGTTCTAGATCGAACAAAATTTAACTTCCGTAGAGTTACGCATAGCCTGTTACATGTAATTGTTTAAATTTAGTTTTTTTTTATACGGCAACACAATTAGCTCTTTTTACGCTATTACGTCTAACGTTTATAGAAAATGCGTGCAGTCACAATATTTTGACAGATCTCACAATGCCAAAATACTTGCGTACTTATTTGTCCGATTTCACTGAATATCAACTACAAAAGCAGCGACCACTTGCAGAACCACAGAAGCGACTGTTTCAATTGAGGTCCATGATCCTTCAACACTATATCGCGCTGAAAATAATATGCCAGTGATATCTACTCTCGTGCCTAAATGGACGCTTCGTATTGGCCGTCTTACGGTTAGAGGTTCCACATTGAATCGATTTCTTCGGCAGGTTCACTAAATATGTGCCCAGCATCTTCTCAGCATGTACAAATGTTGAAAAAGACAGTATTTATGTTGCACCTTGGGCTGTATATCGGCGAAAGCAAAACCGGATTTACAAGTACAGAAGGAGGAATGGGAGGGGAATTGGTGAGGGTGTGGGCGGGGTTGGCTTTGGTCTACTCCTCTACTTCTTGGGCTTCTTCTCCTTCTTGGGCTTCTTCTCCTTCTTGGGCTTCTTCTCCTTCTTCTTCTTGCCTCCACTGTCTTCCTCCTTCTTTGTTTCACCCGTCAACTTTGGGGGGCTTGTTTTCACGTAGGATCCGAAAATGCCCGCAGCGAAGGCTTCCTACAAGGCAATAGAACGAAGGATTCATTTCGTTGTCAGTTTGAACCCAAGAGCAACAAAAGAATCCGATTTCCGCTTACCCCTGAGCAGAGGATGACCTCTGTTCCCTGGCAGCCAGCTCCGCCTGCAAGTTTCTTCGCAGTGTCCAATTCGACACAGTACTGCTCGCTGTTACCGCGATATTCAAGACCGAGTCCTACAACCGACATGGGCTGATTCAAGGCCTTGACCTTGGGGATGACGTTTGATCGTAGGAAATTGACCGAATCCATCCGTCGAACATCGTAGACGCAGACAAAGAGATCGGCGCTCTTGTCGATGACATTACCCTCGGAATCTGTACCCGTATCCATGTCAATATTGATGTCATATTCGTCGGATTTGTAGTTGGACCGACCGCTCTACATGAAAAACACACAGACAGAGACGGGCGGACAGTTAGAGGGTGAGATCGACCAGGGTGAAGCGAATTTGACTAAATATTAGGAAACATACCATTAGCATGCATAACTCCACGGTAGCGGGAAGACCACAGACGGCAAGGGAGATGTTTAACTTCTTCAGCTTCTTTCCACTGCCTCCTTCTCCAGCCTTCTCTGGCTTCTCCTTCTCCTTCTTGGACTTCTTCTCCTTCTTGGCCTTCTTCTCCTTTGGGGGCTTCTCCTTTTTCGCCATGCTGAAGATTGATTGAGCTGTTGTTGTGTGGGGCCCCGGGCTTATATTCCCTCGCGTCGGAGAGCCCACCTTTCCGCGACCAATGAGTGACTGGCGGGCACGGGGATTGGTTCGAGTGTGCAAATCGAGAGGCTGAACAGCGCTGGAGGGCAGATGAGTTTGTGTGATGCGTAGTGAAGAGGCATGAGGATAAAAACGAAGACAGCGGGCGGATGGGATTTTGAAATAATAATAAAGAATTTTTAGAATCACGAAATGCGTTTATTCCCGCTGTATTATTCCCTATTAAAAGTAAGCTCCTTCTTTGAGGATGCAAATAAAACATCTAGTGGAATAGTGCGGTAATGCTAGTACCGTCGGGGCAAGTTAAAGCAAAAATATCGGATGGCGGTCTTAAAATAACCATTTTGTGACGGTAAGATCTATTGCTCTCGGTCCAGTCAGTCACGCGTAACAAACGTCGTTTGAAATGCTTTTGTTTCCAAGAAAATCGTTCGTCGACGATAATTCTATCTTTTGTTACGATTCCATCTTATCTTGCGTTATCGTTAAAACACGATTTTATTGATCTTTACAGCCCATTATTCTGGAATATCACGGCATGTCATTCGATGAGTCATGCACACGTAGTGCAGACGAGTGTCTTGCTCACTAATCTCATTGGGCAACGCATCAGAGCCTGTTGGGCCCTTATTAATGATAATAATTATTACTGTAGCGTCTTTATGGAGGTCACAAGGACAAAAACTTTCAGCATAAAACAATAAAGTATAAGAATACTAGATACGAAAATGGTCTTTTAGTTCCTGCTTCACCGGCTCTGGTCAAACTAAAAATCATGGAAAATAAAGAATTACCGAATTGCGATATGCCGCCGTTCTTGTGGGTATTGAACGGTATAGTCTACGCATTGGTCGAAGAGATTTACATTCAGATAAACTGGGATAGAGGGGATGGGAGGGGTCACTTAAAATACTAGCAGCGATTGGTGAACAGTTTTTGAAGTGGCGTTGAACAATGATTTCTTGAATAGATAGAATAGGCAGGCCACTAGAAAACGAGATTATTTTAAAAGCCTATGCAGGGTTAAAAAGTCAGAACATGTTAGGCCGGGGAATTATACAGGCGTTGACAAAGGTTTTAATGCGACTTGAGCCACGACATTTACCGAAGACGGCATCCACATAATCACTCCAAGATAACCGACCGTTAAAAATAACGCCAAGGAATTTCGATTTTGAGCTCGAGGCGAAATTATGGAGTGAAGAGATTTCAGGAGTGTCAACATCGGTTGTCAGGGAAAATGTAATAGAGATGCATTTTGATGCATTCAACAGAAGACCATTCTCCGAAGACCACTCGAGTACCTCAGTGACTGCCTGCCCGAGCTGTTGAGAATCACCATCCGTCTTGCATGCATGGCATAAGGTCAAGTCATCCGCGTATTTTATTAGTGCCACGTCGTTAGGGGGCCGAAGGCTAGACGTGTAATAGTTAAATTCACCGACTGTTCTAAATTGGCCAATACATTTAAAACACAACCCTTATTTCCGAAGTGAAGAGGCAGGCTATTCACTATAATACCACTTGTTTTTACCGGTGGGTGATTGAGCTCGGTATTTCTCAATAATTTGTTGGATTCTCTAAGTTTCATAACAGAATGACAGAATTTATTGACACAAACGGAGATTTATTTAAACTAGCAACGGTTTAAAGCAATAAAAAAATAAGCCTTATGGCCCAGTGTCATTCCTCAAATCGATCATTGTTCCATGGCTTTTTGACGGCCTTTGTGTTGATGTAGTGAACTAAAACGGCAAAATAAACGTCTCCACTTTTCCGCCTGGTCAGTGTCCGTTTGGGTGTCTTGAAAATAGAAAATGTCACTTCATTCGTATTTCCTTGAGGTGACACCGGGCGACGCTGGTGAATCAAGACAAGCCGGATTATGAGCTGCGACAAAACTAGATATATATCTCGAATCGTGAAGGAGAACATACAAGAGTTTCTATCCACGGCTGCGGAAACCCCAACTGATTCAACTCACCCCATAGGCACGTGCCAAAGGCACTTCTTTGCGCATTTTTTCATAGGCACACGGTGGGCTTCCGTAAATGACTACATTTTCTTCGGACCTTTTCTCACACGCTCACCCTAGCCTAACTTCACTTGATCACGGCGTTAATCACCGCGTTCCATGTAATAACCACGTCAATTCCCCCACGGTAATCTGCACTTCAATATATAATTTTATGCAGGTTACGTGCAAAATCCGTGTTGAGCCCATTGATCATTGAACTCCCGAAGCACCGCTAACAACAGATTCGTCTGATTTTTTATTGATCGCAGTTTTAACAAGCAACTTAGCCATTCATCTCGAGCTTCGTAGTAGGCGTCGCTTATTTGATTATCTTTGACGAAATTGATAACCGGGTATTTCTAGGGGGTTAAATATCATTACTACTGACATATATTCAGCGTATCGCTTTTTTGTACACGTTTGACATGCTGGCTAAACTATCTAATAAGGTCACGAGGACCAAAACGCCAGCATTTAAATGTACAATAAATGAAATCGATACACAGAATCACAAAGCGGAACGTTTTTTGTGTCTTTCGGGATTTTAGCAAATAATATCCGTTAAAGTGGTCAGACTGAGTCATTTCTCGAGTCTTTCAACTTGTTTTTCGGATTTTAAAATCAGATCTTTATCCTCGAACAAGTTCAAAGAACCAAATCTGGCGTCTACATTTTCAACTAAACGTTCAACTGGGTTATCAAACTGGTCGTATCAGACTGCAGCTGTGTTAAAATGAGCCCATCTATATCGATTACTGATCTGGAATTCGCAGACGACACCCTTCTCCCAGGAGATGCCCCAGCTACCTTAAGCTATGTTCCCGTTCGAAGTGGAAAATGCTGTCCGGCTGAAGATCAACACGCCGAGAAAAAGAATATTCTCGAACAGCCTCCCAGTTGAGTATGACCCAAATTTCAATTATTCGGGTTCCAAAATCAACCCCAATTAAGTCAGAGTATGGGGCCTCTGAACAAAGCATCGCGTCTTCTGGGAAACGGATACACGCTGGGTGTTCAATTAACCTTTTCTAAAAATGCTGTGATCTGAATCCAAAATGTGTGATTTAATTTTACAGATTGTTATAAGGACGGGATTAATTGCACTTCAAGAAGTCGGTACGAGCATCATCCAATTGTTTTTGAGTTTTTTCGTCGATCTGGACGTCCCGGAGGCTCTTCTGACCCGATGGTCTCTCGTACTCCTCACAGATGAGCTGATCCACAACTTGTTCGATGTTGAACATCAACATCTTCTGCTCGGATAGGCGCCCGGCGTCGGTTTTGACGTCAATCATCGACTCTTGATCGCATTCGTAACGATGCAACTCGCGCAGCACAAAGTACGCTCCGAGGCTACGTAAATAGGATCGTCCATTCTCTGTGGAACACGTCTAATAACGGAGAAGTCAGCGGAATGCGGCATTGTGTCGCCTACCTGGAGCAAAGCTTCACATATTGCTAACTTTACAGAAACACTAGTCTCCCGTTTGGTCGATTTCGTCTCGTAGACTTCGCGCAGGAGAGGTGCGAGGTTGTTTTGGTGTTCGGCGTCGATTTTATCCTCGGGGCCGCAGAGAACAACAACAAGATAACTCATATCAAAGGAGATAATGTTTGAATGACCTGAAAATTATGTTGTTATATCTATATAGAGAGAGAGCACCATAACATACGCTCTTCGAAACAACAATTCTTTAGCAGACCGGCGATTGTTAAACGGCAGCATTCACTGTCCATTTCACGCAAAAGACTAGCCAGCGACGAAATGCCAGCCGACTCGTTGCACATGTACTGGCGCATATCGAGGTTCGTTGTAAGATTTAGAAGAAACTAATCCATGAATGGCATTAATAATATACACACATACCTTAAGTTCGGATGCTGAGGGTTCGCGCTTGCTGGCAATTTTCCGATAAACTGCGCTTTTATAAGAGGCAGCAGAGAAAATGTGGCACCAATCATCAACAATTGTCACATTAACAAGCAAAGATATGGAACTATCAGATACAGAACTGCCGGTTTCCATCAAAAATCCGAGAGTAACGAGGCATTTAATAAGAGCGTTCCGACGTTCGGGCTTGCTTATAGCATATAGCTGGCGACAGAGACTGTTGTCAGCACAAAAGTTAATAAGACACTTAATCGCAAGTTCGACCATTCTATCAGAAGCTTTAAAAAAATTACAAGTATAAGCCAGCAATACCTAATCTAACCGGCGAGACCGTTTTAACGGATTCGACAATGACACCACTTAGCACGTCAAAATATTTAGGTAATTCTTCGGAAATTGATTTCGTCGACTCATGGTCGGATGAAACTTCCAGCAAGGCCTCCAGTAACTCCGTACGTTCCATTTTTTAACGTGCACACATTGACGAACACTAAATTGTAAAATGCACACATCTCTAGGTCAATCTGACAACAAGGAAGCACAGATGTTTATTAAACAGATTCACCAATTTCTTTTTCTCAGTTTCTTGCGAAATACAGTTTTACTTATTAAATCATTTTTAAGCGTATGTATTGTCGTGGAATGTGTCTGTGAAACATTTTCTTATGGAGTGGCATATATGCTGGGATTTAGCATCTATTTATTATATTTTCACAATAAATTGTGTGGTAAGACCCCGTATTCTCTCTCTACCTCAATAAATTTTGCAAAATACGATTCATAATTATTTCATTGCAAAATCAATGTTGGCCTATGAATCTTTGTACTAATTACCTCTGGCTTTGTATTAAGTTTGTGGGTCAAATAACGCGATGCCCAATCGTTATTGCTGTGACAGAATATTATGTCGTGCTGATTTATTCTGGGGCAGGGTTATAACACGACCCATCGATGAGCCAACACCACTGGTAGTTCTTTGGCGAACAGAAAGAAAAGCCAATCTTAAGATACTTTGTTCGAGTGCTCCCTATCTTGGCAGCAAAAGTAATAGAAGCGCACCTAATTACGTAACAAAACAACTAGCGACATTTTGCTTTGTTCCTATTGGTAGGATTCTATGCTCGCACTCCGTCAGAGCCGGTGTTGTGGGATACTGTACAGGTTAAAGCCCCCTTTAGTCACTCGTGGAGAAAGAGTTGGAGCATTCAAACATGAGAAACATCCATAGCGGCAGGACCATGTAATGTTGTGGGACGGACGGCAAATTGTGCTGCAATGAAGTGAATTTACAGGAGTTTGTTTCAACAAAAGAGAAGAAGTAATGTTAGTACCGGTGTGGCGATGGGTCATTGTATGAAAGAAACCGAGAGTGTTTTAAATAACGTCGGCGCGAGGTCCGACTTCCCAAGGGTCCTCTGGATCCGCTTTGTCTATGATTTACTTGCAGTGGCCCAGACTAAAATAAAAAAAGCGGGAAACGGTGAGGTTCATGCCGTGGAGTCAAGTGATCCCGGAGTGGTTTGATTAACGATTCATAGACCTAGGGGGTAACCACGGAGATGTCATGTCAATATCGTAGATATTTCCGGCATTTTGTCCCCGCAGGTGAGGGTATCCGGAATTTAAGAATAACTTTTAAGATGCCGGGTAAAGGTGCCTAAACAAAAATTCGGCGACCAGAAAGGTGGCTCTGCTCAAATGCAGGTATTTGATGTTGCCACAATTTTTTATTTAAGTCAATGAAGCCATATCAAACTTAAGATTGCCAACAACCAATGAAAGATCGCAATAAGTCATCGTGGGTGGCACAATGAAAGCGTCCTGATCAACTCATTCTGGGGACCATATTGTTCTCCTGCGTTCCTGTATTAGTAGTAATAGTCGTCTTGGATTTTGTAAGATTTTGGTGACGCTGGATTAGTAAATGGAGCGCAAATGAGACTCAAACTTACTAATGATGACGATGATAAGGACAACAACGACGGCGCCGATTATACCCCACATCTAAAGATTGAAGCAAATTAGGTTGTAGAGACATGGAATGGGAAGTCAAGAACAGAGGTTTCCAAAAAAGGCCCACTTCAGGCAGACTAGGTATTCCGTCAGTACAAACAGCCAAGAGTGATATGCTTCTTCGCTCTGGGTAGTAATGGGAGCGGGTGGCGTGCCCTGAAGTGATAATATTCATCCAGCCGAGCAAGCGAGAGTTCGTGTTTATGGTGAATAATCGGAAAAATCCATCCTGAATGCCGGCATCAGGCAAGACTGCTATATGTCCATAGTTCTGTGCAACTGCGTGGTGGACTGGGCAATGGGTATTGGCTTCCTATGACAGCATCCAATTGACCTGGAGTTCGGAGACTGGATTGATGTCGTGGGAGACACCCCTAACCAATCAAAATTTGGCGGCTATCTCCTACTAAAGGTTCTCGGGAATCGTTTAAGGGGTGGCGTCCCCACTGCCACCCGGGGCGGTCTGACTTCGAGTCCAGGTGCCTCAACAACAGAGCGATGAGGCTATTCGCTACAGCACCGGACCACTAGACACCCCAACCATCTTTCATTTCACTGTCGAGAAAGTGAAAATATGGATTAGAAACGTAAAAGCGAAAGTTTAACGACCCAAGGCGTGCGCCCAACCGGACCCACGATGGCCGTGGGTGGGCAGCTGCAATTTTAGAAATTCATGAAGCTATACAACCGCGAGTCACCTTTTGCCCACAATGGCCATCCTAAAGCCATTTGCATGTGCGGGCAGTCATTGCAAACGTTGCGAAATTAGGTCACAAATCAGTATCAGTGTTATTGGTGGATACCAGGCATTGGAAATGTGATGTGTGCGCGTTTTCGCGGATTAGCTGATTTGTCTAACTGTGCAATTGTCAGGCCACGACGCATCCTTGTACGCGCGGAGTATAACGTGAAAGTAAATAGTCAAATTGATGTAATCGGTAGGCAATATTTCGGAAATGAACGCTGTGGGGCTTGCATGATTTGTGCGAGCATGGCCTGGTGGAGAATGAGTCCACTTTGTAGACTTTGCTCATTGTAGCTACCTACGAACGGCGATGGGAGACCAGATCCGAGCACAGTGGCGAAAACAGTACACAGACCACATGCCAAAACGCTACCCACCCGCTTTGTATGTTTTGATCTATGGTTTTAGTTATTTGCCGCTTCGGTAGCGCTACAAAATGGGCATGTTGAAGGCTAGAGGCCAAGGTTTAAAAACTACGATTGCAGAAAGATGTGCAGTTGTCTCGGGTTTAGAAAGATTTACAGATTCGTCACCCGAACTAGTCTTAAGCCTCCGGATAGTCGAACAAAATCGCTTCGGGTCGAAGCATAAAACGAAATGATTTCGTCTGAAAAATTTAGTTCAAATCGTGCAGGAAACGTGAAAAACTGCCGATGTGTGATCGGGTTTGGGGAGTAGTTGATGTAATTTTTGTTTGCACTCAAAATTCGAAAATAAATTGTTGATATCTTGCAAAAATAAACAGGGCAGTCGAACGAAAGAGCACTTTGCTTTTTCATTATGGTAGATACATCTAGGCGTGTGTATTCCCCGCCAAAAAATAGTTACCTTCATGTTTCGCCAAAAGTACTTCCTTTGAATATTCCGGGAGATAGATTCGAATTCGCGGGAGTGGACCTGGAGTTGGTCTGAAAGAGAAGAAAACATGGTAAATAAAAGCAGATAGCATGCTGTTTTTGAAAATAAAGTAATATCAAATGATAGACGCGATAAGATACGTGAGACGAAATTTGCACAAACCATAGGAGCATTTTAAGAGATTCTGAAATACCGTGGAAGTTGTGCAGCATTTTATACCGTAGCAAAGAGACTGATTCCTTAAACTCACCAGCCCTATGGTCTAAATCCGAGAGGCGTTGATCGCGCTCCAATACTCGCGCGACATTGTCTTTCATGATGCCCACGACCTCATTTACCTCGGTTTGTTGTTGCTGAATACGTTCTTGACCATTATATGTGTATCCCTGGGCCCTAGAGCATATAAAAGAAGGCGAAATTCAGATAAAAAATTCAAATCATGTGCATCTTCTAATTTAAAAAGAATTAACCAAATATCAGAGAAACGCTTCGAGACGAAAAGCATCGTTAGATTTCATAGCTTTTCAACAACGCTAGCGAAGAGAATAAAAAACCTACGTTTGGTCGCCAAAAGGTGAATTGTATGCCCTAAAAATAAATTTTTCGGTAAGTGTAACAAGAAAGTACAACAAACATTCTGAACAGGTATTCGCAAACAGTAACACAACAATAATTAAATCGAGTTCACAATAACTAAACCAATCATACGAGTCGAAATTATTGCAACATTAAAGTTATGTTTTGGTTTCATGAAGGCTTAGAAAGTGCATTATGTTGTGTATACCACTATTAAAATTTGTTAAATACTGTGATATAAACGAAAGAGCTGTATATCGCTCCCGAGGTAATACTTTTCAAAGTTTACTAACTCCTTTAAAGTCGGATAAAAATTTGTTGCAGAAAATGCACACTTTTGATTAAACCCTTATTGCAAACCACGACTAATCCATAATCTCAAATTGGTCTGAATTCGTGTTCTTATTTATCAGGAATTGAAATCCATTGACGACCCCACTTCATTAAAATGTGTTGTCATTCCTCTGGTGGTTGAATAGATTAACAAAATAAATTTCATTATTTCGATTGGATCGTGTTCTCATTCGTTTCTATTCGGTGTAAAAAAGAAATGTACTTGGTCTATTTATTGAAGATAAATTCCCGGAAACTATAAATTCAAAAAGAGAATCGGACAAAAGAGCAAGCAACGATAATTTCACAGACGAAATTTCATGAAAACGATGGAATCTCCACCGAACAGCAACGTTTCGGGTTCCGCATTAATTTATCACCCAAAAAGCAAAACGATATTTTCCAAAAAATATGTATTTGCAAAACTGCCAAAGGTAAGGAAGAGATTTAAAATTTATTGTTCGTGGTGTTATTGTAGGGACCTTGTTCATTTATTCCTTCGATCTCCATTTTTTTAGAGAACGCACATTATATGCAATCATTCATTATATGATCAATGAACGTGTGCTAATGGTTAATGTCACTCAACTTAATAGCTAATGTTTCATAAACTGCCGTAATTTCCACACAGGCGACTTCCCTGACAATTATCCAGGACATAAATCCTAACGGGTATTCAGAAAGGATAATCCGCGAAAGGTGAACGTGTCGAACTTTCACCCCGGTCCCGAAAGGGCTCTTTAAATAATAATCCAAGTTATCCACGTTTAGTTTGTCTTTGTCCATCTCATCATTTTCATAGAGGACCAGCAATACGTCTTCTGCATCACAGATTCATTGTTATCGATCAATGCCAACTGAATGTTAAATGTGCACAGTTACAATGACGATTGGTAGGCGTAAAATGTATGGTTTCCAACAATCTATAGTGATGATTGTAAAAGGTTGCGATTGCATGTCTTCTATTAACTTATAACAAGGAACGATAAGGCTTAGCTTTGGAACATTTCGGAGGAATGGGGATAAATAAGCCGGCATATTCTAAAGCGCTAGTAGAACGTCTTATGCATGCACCACAACGGTTCCATTTATATAAATTTATCGTGGCTTAAATTACTGCTCATTTATTCTTCTGATTCGTCAAGGACAAGTGCGATCATTGAACCCCAAACAAGCCAACACACAGTGCGGTTAACGAAGAAAGCACCATTCGTGACCAACACATTTCGAGAAAACATTATGGAAAGGTTTAGGCGTGCATTTTAAATTTGTCGTTAACTAATTCGATAATAATTTGTTGACGAAACTAGATGGATACCCAGGCAATATCAACAACGTGAAGTGACGTTAAAAGCCCCCTTTTGTTTTAAGACACACGAACCGCTTTCCGTCAACGAATGCATGATCGCCCACTTAACGTTGTGAATTGAATTATTGAATCAAGAGAACAATCTTGATTACACTTTGTTTGCGTTTTAAGTATCGTTGAACCGAGAACCCCCATATATAAAGGTCTTTTAGTACGTTGCGTAGTTAGCTGTACAGAAGCCAATAAGATGTTACGCGTTAGACAAAATTGGTGCGGTTGTCCCAATTTAAATCCTGTGAGATTCTCAGGTAACCTTAAACGAGCAAGTATCGTATTCATTGTGCAATCAAATAAGGAGAGAGCGCGCGATATTTTATGAGATGGTAAATCCTCAATTCTCCTAAAAATTAATGAACTAATTTTATTCTCGTATAAAGTAATTATCATAATTTTCGAAAGTTGCTGTTCATGTAAAAGTAATTATTCTGGATGGAAATACATTTTTGAATAAAGTGTATTCCAGTATGTTGATACTGGACGTCGGAGGTCAGTGGTTCGTTTGATTGCCTGTCCTTGGGGTGTTTGGCTCCAAATAACTGGTTTGCCAGGTTTCCTAATTATTCGAATAATTATGTGCTAAATTCCCAATATCACGATATATTTTAAAATAAATATAGTGATATTGTCTTATTTTCATCGTCATATCATCCTTTATTAAGTTGCTTTCTACTTATAAATAAAATACCGACATTATCACATGACGGATCCGAATCGTCACGGCACAAGGTGGGTTATTTATGTGGGATAACTCGTTTTCACAGAATTTTCAAAAAGGCGACTCCTAATGGAAAGGTTTGCATTTCCATACTGCCTGACTGTTGTGTCTAGATTACTGTCTACCTTGGAAAGCGCGACTTCATCGATCGGCTGACACATGTCGACCCAGTCGGTACGTTAGCAGACAATTAACTTATTGTATTTTAACATCGACAAAATTTAATTCGTAATTATTTTCAGAGGGCGTCGTATTAGTTGATTCAGAATACGTCAAAGGCCGTCGAGTTTATGTACATCTTCTCTGTGCCTTTCGACATGGTCGTGACGACGGCGATTTTCTTGGTATCAATTGTCCCAAGGACTTATTCCTCAATACGAAACAGGTCTATCCAGTTCAACTGGGTTCAGAAAACGGTACCCAAAAGGTAACTCGACTTCAGGACCGACTTATTCGGAAACTGGGCCCAGACACTTTCCCGTTCTCCTTCAAGGTTCGTTTCATCGATTTTAAGTATATAAATGAGTGTGCTCCGGTGTTTCCCCTTTTATTGGATTTATTGAAACATACTGTTTATACAGTTAACCAAATGCGTTGATTTCTCCATCTCGCTCTTAATTTAATTCATACTTGTGTGACATCGTGCAGATATACGGTTTCGTCGAATATTCCGCCCACAGTTTTACCTGCTTTTTCGTGTGGAAATGCCCCTCTTCAAACTAACCCATTTTCTCTGTCATACAAATGTAATGCGATGCGCAGCGAACCGGTTTACGTCCCTGCTTCGAAGATTTTTTCGTGCGGCTATCTCTTACTGTTGGAGGATGAGACGGCTGCTTCATGGATGCTTATTTGGCTTATTGTACAGGTGGCCGCCAAAATAAGCGGAAGGGCTAGGCGGGTAACGCCGAAGCTGCAGCAGCAGCCCCTCCGCTTGATCCAGATGCCGTAGTGGTCTCGAAATAGCACCCCTAAGTGAATTTAAAAAAAAGTACATTATTTCTCCGCGTCCATCAAAGGGAAGTTAAATGGTTGAAAACCGCTAATAATTCTACTGCAACTATTATTTACTTCATTCTCAAGGCTCTTCGTGTAGCAAATAACAACGACACCCATGAAACCGATTCATCCTCTAGCAGGAGTTAGCTTCACACAAGCGACGCTGACGACTAATCGGTTGGGTTGGTGTTTTTTCATTCATACTTTCGCGTCAAAAACGTCCACTCCCTCCTCATCGAGTTCTTGGGAGAGTCCTTTTTTCGGGACGACAAATCGTCTCTATCGCTTCACGTCACACTGCCATGCAGTGTCTCGTCTGGCTGTTTTTCACAACCTCTTGTCTCAGCATCCAGAAGCCGGGTTGTTGGACGCAAAGCGCGGTCTCGCTCTCTCTCTCCGGTGGGCTGCGCTGCTGTTGCCGAAAAAAGGCGGGAGTAGTGAAGGCAGGCCTTTATAAAACCTATACGCCGCGGAGTCCTCGTTAATTTAATATCAGCGTCCTCTTTCGCGGGCTATCAACCCCCCGCCCACCTATCCCCACGGTTTACGACCACCCATAACGGGAATGAGTCATGCCTGGCTGGGGAACGTAAATTGGGGTCTTGGCAGGCCTCCGGAACTAAGCGCTCCATGGTCCCGAGAGTCTTCATGCCTGCTGCATCCGCGAAACTGGCGCAAATTTGATTAAAATCAATAAAGCGCCTGCAATAATTATTATTGTATGGTGAACATTATTATCACCAAAAAAGTCCAGCTGTTCTACTAGAGGATGAACTGTCTTCGTGGTGGTTGGCCATGGCGTGTCTTGGGAACAAGTTCACAGCTGACACAAACACGCAGAGACGAAACAGTGGGTGGTCCGACATGTGCCAGGTCGAGGTGGTGGGGGAGTGTGAGGGACAATCGACAGGCATTCGTTGATCCTTTACACAATCAGGTGTGTCCTACAATGGGGGCAGCTTGGATTCGGGGTGGTAGAACATGACCGTCGCCCTTCTAATTGTTTTATCTTGGAGAAGATCTCCTACACCCAATCTGTCGGCATCTGCCTATGCATTGTCGGGGCAAGGGAGACTCAGTGTGAGTTCGAGTACCACACGCGAATCTAATAATTTTGATGGAAGATTGGAGCCCAAGCTGGTTATAACAGGATCTCCAGTGATCCGATTGGTGGGGGGGGCGAAGTAGCAAAACAGATCGGTAATTGCGTAGGCGTTATCCTCCCCACTCGGTCAGTGTGCCCGTAATACTTTGAGAATGTCGGACGATGCCAGAAATCGACTGCTGCATCATCGGTGGTTCAACGAGCAGCAGCCACAGCATCGCCCTCTTCGCCTGACCCTAACAAGATTCCCAAGAATCTTCATTGAAATGTCATCCATGAAGCAGCCGTCAAGAAAAAACAACAGGCCGGCCGTGACTTCGTTTGCCTTACGTTTAAAAAAGAATGTCGGCGTTGATGTTACGCCCTAGCCCGACCCCCGTTCGCCGTTGGCGCGCACATGTCACGTGTCTTTTTGGCAGACCCCCTGCGTGGGAAGGAATGCCGGGGTGTCGCCCTCCCCTCCCCCGTCTCCTCCCGCCTGGTCTGCAGACCACCCACCCCCCCTCCCCCGTCTCTAGGTTTGCGCCAGCTGTCTGCATATCTTGGCTTGCCGTTGAGGTTGTTCGTGTCACAGGTTCGTCGCGGGATTGTCGGGTCCAGAATCTCCTGCGGCCAGTGTCCTCGCTCTGTTCGAACCCAAGGTCAGGTCGCCACGATGGCACTGGGGACGCTGCCACTTTGCAACACCCATGAAACCGATTCATCCTCTAGTGGGAGATTTAGAATTAGATTAGAATCTGCGGTAGCAGGCAGCAGCAATATCTCGGTGGTTTTACGGGTTCGCATTAACCAGTAAGCGGCAAGGCGCCGGCACTCCTAAGTGCGGGACAAGATGGAGACGCTGCAGTAGTGTGGTGGGCGTGAGTGTTCAAGTTGGCATATTTTGCAACACTTTTAAGTGCATCGCAGATCTTATCCAATAGCAGCCTTCCTCAATCCACTCAATTCTATGCCGATCATCGCAACAAGTACCAGCAGTGGCATGTTTCTTCGCTCTGGGTAGTAATGGGAGCCGGTGGCGTGCCCTGAATTGATAATATTCATCCAGCCGAGCGAGAGTTCGTGTTTATGGTGAATAATCGGAAAAATCCACCCTGAATGCAGGCATCAGGCAAGACTGTCATATGTCCATAGTTCTGTGCAACTGCGTGGTGGACTGGGCAATGGGCATTGGCTTTCTATGACAGCATCTAATTGACCTGGAGTTCGGAGACTGGATCGATGTCGTGGGACACACCCGCAACCAATCAAAATTTGGCGTCTATCTCCTACTAAAGGTTCTCGGGAATCGTTTAAGGAGTGGCGTCCCCACTGCCCCCCAAGGCGGTCTGACTTCGAGTCCAGGTGCCTCAACAACAGAGCGATGAGGCTATTCGCTGCACCACCGGACCACTAGACACCACAACCACCTTTCATTTCACTTTCGAGAAAGTTAAAACATGGATTAGAAACGTAAAAGCGTAAGTTTAACGACCCAAGGCGTGCGCCCAACCAGACCCCCGATGGCCGTGGGTGAGCAGCTGCAATTTGAGAAATTCATGAAGCTATACAACCGCGAGTCACCTTTTGTCCACAATGGCAATCCTAATTTGGCAGCTATCTCCTACTAACGGATAAACTGGCTACATGGAGATTGTGCAGCATTTTATACCGTAGCAAAGAGACTGATTCCTTAAACTCACCAGCCCTATGGTCTAAATCCGAGAGGCGTTAATCGCGCTCCAATACTCGCGCGACATTGTCTTTCATGATGCCCACGACCTCATTTACCTCGGTTTGTTGTTGCTGAATACGTTCTTGACCATTATACGTGTATCCCTGGGCCCTAGAGCATATTAGAAAAGGCGAAATTCTGGCTACATGGGTTTTTTGCCATGCTGTCCATGCAAGGCATTCGGAGGTCACGTGATTGCGGCGCATTCATTCATCGTCCACGTCGTTGCGACGAAAGAGCCCTCCCAGTTGACAGCTTCGCCAGTCGTAGTCACAAGTGATCCATTACTTCCAATCTCCTTGTGTCTTCGCTGCGCCGTAGGTTCCGGTTGGACGGATTGCAGCCGGGCGTACGCCTTCCTGGAGCTATCGACACATGGTTGGATTTCTTCCATTCTTTTTTTAAAACGGGCGCATCGTTGAGGTTAATCGGTTGTCAATTGTTGTCGGAGAACGTCGAAAAGAATGCGGTCTTGGATGTGTTGATCTCCAGTCTGACTACCTTTGCAAAGTTGTTTTTTGGGATAAGTACCGGTTGCAATCTAGTTGGGATTTCTCCAGGACAACAATATTGTCACCGATAGAAACTCCTGGTAGCCGAGAACTCAAACTCTCTCGGGTTGATTCCACCGTCGTCTTCAGCGGATCGCGCCTACAGACTGAGTGGTGGAGGAGAAGATCTTCTCCAAGACAAAACGATTGGAAGGGCCGCGGTCATGTTCTACCACTCCGGATCCAAGCTGCCCCCATTGTAGGACACACCTGATTGTGTAAATGCCAAAGGCGCCCTGAAACCCCCCAACATCCACGAAGCCGCTCGTGGCCCTTGAAACGGCGGTGGCAAACAGTCCCATGGATTCCCAATACAGCAGACGCCCTTTGGATCAACGAATGTCTGTCTATTGTCCCTCACACCTCCCCCACCACCACCTCGACTTGGCACATGTCGGACCACCCACTGTCTCGTCTCTGTGTGTTTGGCAGCGCTTCGTTTTTGTCTGATGCCGAATTCCCCGCCAAGGGTGCTACAGACGGCAGACGATATCCAAGAAACCGCTCATTCATTTGTGGGGGTTAGGCGTGAGAGCGGTGACACCCCTTGTGCCACACTGTCACGTGGATTTCCACTGCCCTTTGTGCCGGTAAATGTCTGGCTCCCAGCTGGCCTTTACCCTACCCAACCCCCCGGCTTTGCACGCGTCGGACCACCCACCCACTGTCTCGTCTCTGTGTGTTTATGTCAGCTGTCCGGGTGATCTTTGGCAGCGCCTAGTTTTTGTCTGATGCCGGTGCTGCTAATTGATGTTTGGCAAATGTAAAAATAATCAAATTTGATCGGCCGTCTACCGCCAGAGAATGCACCGTCTTCGTGGATGGCATTTCCGTGTAAGAATGTTGGGAATTTAATACCGCTGGCACCGCCCGAAACTTCGTCGTCTGACGCCATCGAAGAAGTGTCTACTGGTCGGCGAAAGTATCTCTGGAAACGGACATTTGGCAATTCTCCATGGCCCATTTTTTTCTTTGCATTGAGTCGTATCTTGCCTGGGACATCGGTTTATTGTGGAGAGGGGCTTACAACCCTAAGCCTTGGGGTGTGCACGTGTGTGGGATGCGTTGCTGCTTAGCGACAGGCACAACCTTCGTTGTTATGGCCGATGGTGTGTGCGTTTGCGGGCGGTTGTTGTGGTGTTTAGCACAGCGTACGTTGCGACGGTCCACGGACGCGCGTGAGTATGTTTCGTCCGCGCTCGATATGTTCTAACCTGCGGCCCTGAAACCTGAGCACTGCTCGACCAAGACGCTGGGAGTTTGGTAGTATTTGAGGACTCTCTAAAGCTGACTGGCGTGGCCTGCTTTCCAACGAGGACGAAGACATAAGACGCCGCTGTGCAGACACGGAGACCCTGTCAAGCCTTTCACAACGCCGACCAAACCGGTCATCTAAAATTGTGGGTGGAGGCGGAAAGGACATCAGGATAGGCGGCCGTCAACACATCTCGGTCATCACGACCTGTTGACGCTTCTGCTGGGCGTGGAGTGTGACACCGTCGAAGGTCAAGTTGGGGTTGGAGCAATTGAGGCTTTGGGTTAACATGCAAGCCTAACTCGCAGTGATCACTCGGGCCTGTGGCCAAATGGGGGCACTGTGTGATAGCGACTTCCAATTGGATGGGAGGATTTAGAAGAAGTAATAAAAACGTATACACTCTCCCCAAAAAACCGATATGACACGCCTGGGCTTGCATTTCGTCTACGGGGCCAGAACTGGACGACATTTTCGAAGCTGCTGGTTCATCCTCTCGCAGCAGCTGGTAGCCGGGACAAAGAGGACCTCGATGTGTATGCCTCTCTCTCTCAGGTCAAATCACGAACGACCTTGGGGTACTCCGGATGAATTCGCACAAAGCGTCACCTCTAAAACTCCCGAACATCAACCCCTCAGTTTTGCGCCAAATGCTTCAGGCTTATCACCATCCCCTATCAAGCGTCGACGACACAGGAAGACGTTGGATGAATTGAAACCCTAGTGTCTGAGACGAATATCGCAAAGAGCCTTGCCTCACCAGCTCTACAACAACGAATGAAGGCGTCGCTGTCGACACAGAGCATTTTTTAAGCGTCTTTCACCTTGGCGCGGCAGAAACGGTGGTGGTGTGACTGACTGCGTGTTTATCCAAGGGGGATTCCCTGGCGGCAACGCATCTCCTTACATACCCACCGACCCTTAATGAGACCGGGAAAATCTTTTTCGTGGCGACTCTTTTTGCTCCCTTGATTGCGAAATTCAGTCCACAAATTAGACGTCGTCTATTATTTTGCACACTTTTTTGGCCTTCAGTGTGTTTTTCGACGAAATGTCCACGAGGCGAGTACCTCTGCGTGATGCTGTGATGTCGCCCCACGACGACAACCAACTTAGTCCACGGTTGCGCAGCGTCCACGGGGCAAACATGTGACCCCCTTCTGACTGACCTACTGAAATGTGTTTCAAGTAGTATTTTCCTCGCATACGTTTCTGTACCTCCTCTCTCTTTCAGCTTCCGACGTACACTCCGGCGTCAGTCTCCCTCCTTCTCCATTCATCGGACGCCGGAAAAGTGAGTCGATTCGGGGGTTATTTTGATCTAATGTCTGCTGCTGTTGTTGTTGTTGTTGTTTGTGTTGATGAGGTTTGGGTGAGGCATTCAGGCGTGTCTGCGTATTCCACCAGACACTGCGTTATCCCCGCTTCCAGCTTCGTCCGCGTGTGGTTCAGTTGTGTCCCCTTCTGCAGCCTGCTTAGCCCGGCGTACTCTCTTGCCCCTCTCACACCTCCCAAGTCTGTTGTGTCCGCTTGTAAAGGTCGTGCGTCGGCTGATGTTCCTCGGCTAACAGGAACAGATCGTTCATTAGGGTGTGCGCGCTTAGAATAAACCAAACTGAATCGTTTATTCAAAATCGAATCGCTTCTTCTTCGTCGCTTGATTCCTCCCGCCATTTCTTTCGCCGATTTTTCGGTGTTGACCGGTCTCTCAGATCCCCGAGATATGTTAAAATAAACAAGGATCAGGAACCGCTCGAAAGTCGGCTATCCACTGCCAGCAGAATGGTGTCATGACTCAAACTGCTGTTGCACCAACCACCAATGAAGCATCCGTCATTGCGTGAAGCCAAACGACTGCGTACTTCATTAGCATTATCTGGAGACAACTCTTTAGTAGAAACCCAATGGCGGTTATATCCCACTCCCACCAGTGTACGTTTTTGCCCTGCTTTTTAAATGAACGAATAGTGGTATTCGCTTTATCAAGGTCTTGAGAGCCAAAACGTTCAGCATTAAATTGCTATAACAAAATTGATATAGGAAGTGGCAATTATACATAGAAGATGCAGAATAAGTTCACTCTATTTAACAACGGGGGGGATTTACCAGAGAGCCAAATTAAAGTGGACCCAATGGCGGCCATTGAGCGACGCTATCCGTAAAGCGCGCCAGGATAACACAGCAGAGGATTCACCTGCTGCTATATGGGCGGTATTTCCATGAAGAGGCTGAATTTGCCGCTGCTGCTTCTGCTTCATCAAACACAACCAGCGTTGATTCGATCCCAGTTTTACTCACCAACAGAACAAAAATGGTAACCCCTGCAATATAGGGCCCCAAAACCGTCTCTGGGTTACTACATTCCGTAATTCGTTCCAGGATGGCTAAATCCTAAATTCCCATTATCTGGATGACGCAGGTAGTTAATTATCTGCGTCATTTGGTGGTCTTTATATGTCCAAAATCCGACCATTTTGTTCACTCATGACTCCAAACCCCGACTGTATTATCGATCGAATTTGGGCGCACGCGCGCACTTCGTCTCGCCCAATGGAAAGGCGGTGTAAATAATGCGCGCAGTTCATGTTGCGATTGGACGAAAATGTGGCGCTTGTTTTACGTCGTCAGAGGATTGAGGGGTTTCTGTCCTGATGGAAGGTACGCCTTTGCAGTGGGGTTTTCTCTGTGGGGTTAGAAGATAAACTGACCACGTGGAAGCATTCTAGACACGACCACTACACCCCGGCGGAAAAAACAAAAACGACGGACCTTCCTTCCAGCAGAATGGATACCATCTCTCTACCATGCAAAGGAGTCCCCCAGAGATTCGGCAGCAACCGCCACCACCAATGCTAATTTAAAATGACAGGTAAACTGGGGTTTACGGATGCGGCTTTGGGAACAGCAAGAGTGCAGTGGAATTCTTTTTTTCGAAGACGACAACGACGTGGGAGCATTCTAGACACGACCACTACACCCCGGTGTGTAGATCCAGACACCTCATCGAGGTACTTGCCATCCTGGACAATATAAGAAAATTGGAGGTATGTTACCACTGGCGATGACTGCGACGAATCACTGACGCTTCGACGACGCCATGGACCTCTTCACCGGCGCTGTGCCCAGCTTGACGCCGTTGGAGCGACGTGCAGCTGTTCATGTGCCGTGGTTGTGTGGACTTGGGCGTAGGGTCTGTCTACGGCCTGTGCGCAGCTGGAGCCAGAAACCGGCTGAACACCAATCGGCTCCGACCCGGCCTCCCATCGCATTAAAATCTGGGACCTCTGCGAATCCGGTTCATCCTCTCTCCGAGGAAAGGTAGCACCACCAATCAAGCAACCCGCGAGTCGTCAAAGCCGTCCCCTGGGCTATCCGTGCCGCGGGGAGAAATGGGATGAAATGGTCGCAGTTGATTGGCCCACACAGGATACAGTTTCCCTTAAAGACCACGGACTCACTGCATCGATTAAATACAGGTCGCTACATAGCCTGAACTCTGACCTCTCGTAATGCTCTGATAACAAATGCACCCATTTTCCCGAGATGAAAACTAGGAATCTCTAATTCGCCGTTGATCTTTGATGTTACGCCATCGTGTGCGCCGATCGATATAGAACAAACGCCACCCAGAACTAGTTGAACTCGATGGCAAAGTGCTATTTTTCTTGGGATTTCATATTTAGTCTGCTTGCGCCAAGTCAACCAATCACGTTTCCCCCTCTCTCTAGTGTAGAGGCTTTGCCCTGAGGCGTTTTTTCACCCACAACAATCACCCGTGACCCGGTCGTCTGTGGCTGTTAACATCATCGCTCTTTTCGGTAGGGACGCGGGTTTGACTGCCAAGTCAGACCACTGCCGGTTGCACTGGGGACGCAACCTGGTCAAAGATCTTTGTTAGAATCGTCATCACAAACCTCCATGAAGCCGGTTCATTGTCCATTAGGCGAACTGGAATGTTTGCGATTGACCTCCACTTCGGGTTTGACGTGTCAATAACAGACCCCCGTCCAGAAAACTATTCACATTTGCCCAAGTGGTGCCAGTGACAGTTTAACACGCAATTACGGTGCTTCCTTGTGTTTGATCAAATTTAACAGAAGCTGCACTGATATTGTTCGAGGGGTGGTTTTTATGAGAAATCGTAGCCAGTTTGTGTGTTTGTGATATCGATTAGTGGTGCCTGGACGAGTTGACGAAAGCAGCATCTACCGTTCTTGCTACCTTCGAAGTGAATTCGATTTGCGAGGACCAACTTGTGTCCTAGAGGTAGCGCAAGACGTGGTCGATAATTGTTGTTGCAGAGTCTGTGGATGGCTCCTCCTTTGAGTCCCGGATCCAAATACCCCTCGAAAAGTTGGTAGCCATACAGAGATGTATACACTCTGTCGCTGGCTGAACCACTGCAGCGGTTGATGGCGATCCCGTTTTGCATCCAACGCCGCAGGCCGTAGACCTTTCTGTAGCTCGAATCGGTCCACATCCTCCTTGAAGGTGCTGATTCACCTCTTTAGTTGCCCGCCAACGCCAACCTGTGAATGGTGACGCTGCGAGAGAGACGGCTAATTTCGTTGTGCCAGAGCTTGTCGCGCCTGTCTGATTTCAAGATTCTTCGAAGACACCTGTGATCCCCCAGGACAACGATGTTGTCAGGGAACTCCGGGTCTCTGGGTGGCACATTTCGTGGGCACGTTCAACGAAGGTTGAATGTGGATCGCTTTGTATTGAACCAATGAACAATAGCAGGACGCATTTGTTTAGAAGAAGAAGAAGATGGCGCTGTTTTCAAGGCTCCCAATGGTCGAGAAAGTGGTCCAAATGAGCTCTCCGATCAACTGAAGAGTGGCTGTGATCTCGGCCCAGATAAAGCCTCTGCCAAACTGCGCCCACCGCAATTGCGTGACTCACTGACCTGCCGTCGTGTTCCACTGTAATTCTGCGCAAATACAACCCTCGTATTTCCGCGACCTCAAGATGTGCGGCTTCTCGGGTTCATGTTTTCCATGAGATGTATCATCCCTAGCCTTTACGCGATAGGGTCTTAAAGAAGACAATCAATTTTGAAATACCCCTCCAAAAAACACCAAATTAGCAGTCTTATCTATTGGACGAACAAGAACAATAAGACATTCGATAAAACAGGAGTCTCCAATAATTCTGCGCAAATACAACCCTCGTATTACCGCGACCTCAAGATGTGCGGCTTCTCGGGTTCTTGTTTTCCACCGAGATTTTGACCTCCAGACACCCACCCACCCCCCCCCTTCCATCTCCGTGTCTCCTGTCTAGACGGAACACCGAACGGGCGACAAGGGTTGCCAGGGTGTTGGGCAAATCGTAGTTGTAGCGGTTGTGATTGACTCAAACAAATACGGACATAATTCCGCCGGTGCTATTGGTTTAGTCGCATGCATCTATGCGACTTGACAGAACTCTCCAACTGTTTTATTTGAAGACAAACTGCCTTGTCACCGGTCGATGTGTTGCCCCCGATTTTTTCTCTGTTGCGACTGTTTAACTCTCTTTAGGCTTTTTATAATAAACTCTTTCTTGCGAGCATTATCTATACTCTCCACCCGTCTAGACACCGTCACCAGACAACGCCATTTCACTAGCAACCCCGCTCGTGCGCCGTTGTCTATACCGATCCAGATTTTCAGTTGCGCCACAAGAAGGGTCTTTCAAGTTGGGAAATTATTTTTCAAATTCAAACTAAACACCCATTTTGAACGGCATTTTTTGTTTACGAGAAGGGGTTTTTTCAGCAAAACCATTAGCTTTTTCCAACCAAAGGAATCAACACCCAGCAGACTCTCAGCTATATTTAACAACAAACAGATGATGATTTTTTGCCATTCAAATTGAATGCTTAATTTGAATTTGAAAAAAAGACCCGGGAATAGTAATAATGGTAAGCACTTGATTAAGGTCACGAGGACCAACACTTTCAGCTTAAATAATAATAAAATGAACATTGCTATTTACGAAATCGACCTTTAAATTCCTGCTCTTCGTCTGTTCGGGTGAATCCTTAAATCGGGACGATTAAGGAATGACCGAATTTCGATATGACGTCCTTTTTGTATGTTTTCTACTGGTCCCAATGACCAACACTTTCGGGATTAATATTTACAACAAACACAAATGATACAAGAAACGGCGATTATTAAATATAAGATGCTAAATTAGTTAGCAAATTAAATGGAACGGTATTTCCCTCGCATTGGTCTAAGCGATTTGCAGTTAGACACAGGTTAAAGGCATAAGTAAGTCACTGGAATGTGAGGGTTAAACAGTTAGAACATGTGATGCCCGGGAACAATATAAAACAAGGGCGAACTAAGTATATTGTTGTTTGTTGTGCTGAACGTTTTGGTCCTCCTTGTAACATCCAATCAGAAGTTAGGGTGTACCGGGGTGCGGTTCCTTTTGTAGAAGAGACGCCGTCTCTTAGCTTCCCTCACCACAACCACCACCTCCACCATAGCTAGGTGGACTTTCTTTTACCGCGTTTCTCGGGTTTGGCACTGCAGCGTTCTGCCACTTGTTTTAACAAACTCATTTTATTGTAGCCGTGTCGCGTGGACTACGAGCTCAAGGTCTACGTGGCGGACGACGGCGACTCGAGGCCCCAGAAGAGGTGAGTGTGTCCCCTTTGAATTGTTCAATCTATCCGGTGGGGCGTCGGCGTCTTCTCGGGGTCACGGGGTCACGCGGTCACGGGGTCACGCCACCGCCTCCCCAGATGCCCCTCTTGTTTGACGGGCAATCCAGTGATCTCATTGGTCGAAAGTGCCCAGTGACTTCCGTGCAGATTGTGACCTCAGGGGTCAATTTCAAAACGTCTCCTCCACCGGGCAGTTGGGCCTTCATTGCATTTATTCTGGAAGACAGCTGCACTGGCCTCTTTCTGGGATGTGTGGACTTGAGTAAATCGGGAAAAGTCACCGTCTTTTCGGCCTTATGCCACTAGAAGTGATTTTCTGTTGCGCAAATGGTGGCAGCTTTGCGAATCCGCACGCATTGAACGTTGACGCCAATTTATAACCCCCGAACTACTCGATTATTCAATCGCCTAAGCGAATTCAAAGCCACTCACCTTGTCAACTGTTCCCAATCAAATGTTCATCGGGACCTCTTAAGTTTAGGCCAACTGCATACTCGTCGGTATGCTCTAAGGTCATTGAGAAACACCTCCACCCTAAATTTGGCGCGTCCAAGATTCCAATCAATCCAAGTAGGAACACTCTAAGCACCGTGCAAAAGTTCTTCACGCCATGCTCCAGTGAAAGCCGTCAAGGGCGTCTTCTTGGCCTTGCGCTGGGATAACACCGCGATCTAATATTTTATCCCAACCGTATAAAGATGGCATTGAAGGACGCCCTCGGAATTACTCCTCTTCCAGGTCCAATTGCTGTGGTGTGTCCGATTATTACGACCTGACAGGCCACAACTGGGGTGGTCGTGTGGTCTTCTGCGCAAGGTTGTAGAGGGATTCACAGCTTCTCTGTGTCTGCATAAAGACGTACCATTTCGTCATTCGCGTGAACCCCCATGAAGCCGGTTTTCCTCTAGTAGTAGGAGAGAAGTAATTATTGGATTGGATTTGGCGGAAAGCGGCTACTGCATCAGTGGAATTAAGCGTTGACGCGGCCACTTCAACCACCAGTGGACCCCGTTCCCTCGCGTCTTCATGGAAATGTCATCCTCTCTATCAGGTTGAGATCGCCGGACTAAAAAAGTGTCCAATTTGACAACCACACACACACACACGGGCACCTCGCACTAATGAGCTGACGACAATAAAGACTACCCCATTAGGTAATCCATTAATCACACTTGGCTTTGGGCCTCCTGCCTCAGAGAAGGCGGCTAATGGCTGAAATGTCACGCATATTGCGAAAATGTCAGTCCATTTGTCCGTAGTGGGTTTTGTCGCGGTGGGGCGTCAAGTAACAGCAGGGCTCTAGTCATTGCCCACCTCAATGGACCGCGAATTTATGTCGGCGTTGTGGACTTAAAGATGTGTTGGACAACTCGAGCTCTTACGCATCCGAGTGCCTTCCTGGCAGTCGAATCCTCCTGGCATGGATCTCCTTCTTCGTCTAGATGGCTCAGTCGGGTATTTTAGTTAAATCTCTGTCACACGTGTCAAAATAAACGACGAGACAATCAATCGTTTTCCCAATCTGCGTTTGGGCTCTTCTGGGCCAACCCGGAAATCGTAGAGGACGCTTGATTGCCGCAAACTACTAACATTGGACCCTGCTATTTGAGGCCTCCCAATTGGCTGCCGTCTGTCCAATAAAACAAGTCGTAGAGCAAGGTTGATAGCTACCAGCCATAACATTGGACCCTGCTATTTGGGGCTACCCAATTGGCTGCCGTCTGCCCAATAATACTCGTTTTTGCATTCTCTGTTGTGAGACGTATTCGGTTGGATCGATTTGTACACCACCACAACTTAATAAAGCGTATTAGATCACCGTCAAGATTTAAGAGCTAGAAGGGTTGTTGTGATGTAAAACCTGCCTTTTTCCGCCAAATGGTCGCCATTTTCATTACCGGCATCCCCACTACCACGTTAAGAGGAGGAGGAGGATGTTGAATCGGCCGCGGCGGCATAAGCCAACGCCTACCAGCCAATAGGGACCATGCGTGAACTTCTAATGTATCATAATTGTCTTCGGAATTGCAGGAATTCGGTTCGCATGGTCGTACGTAAGCTGACTTTCGCCCCCGACGAGGCTGGACCCCAACCGACGGCCGAGATATCTCGCGACTTCCTGATGAGCTTCGGCAGCCTCCGTGTCGAGGCCTCTCTGGATAAGCAGGTAGGCCCATCCACGCCTTGTGAATGTGTGGACCTTTGTCCGCCAGCCTCTTCCAATCTACTATTGGCTGCCGGTCGCGATGTTTAGGACGAAGGGGTGGTGTGCCCGACAGGATCTACACTTTCGATTTTGCACATCCAGCAAGGTGGCCTCGTGGTGGTGGAACCGAGGAAGTGCTTCTCCTCCGCAAAACTTTCGGCGGAGGAGAAGCACTTCTGGTCGTCGCGAGGTCTGCCAGACCTCCAGGTGGACCAATCCTGGTGCTGCTAGTCGATCGGAGCTGAATCTGACAGCGACAACCCGAAGGCAGGAGGAGATCCATATTAGGATCCAACGGCCGGGAAGACAGATAGCTGCTGCCGACTTACGTGGTGCTTACGGACGAAGCTGGGCAGAGCTGTGGACGCCGCCGGCAGATTTACGCGTCAGGATTGGTCACTTCGTCAAGCGGTTCACCGAAGGGGTGTTTGGCCGCTGCCGCATGCTCCCTGAAACACCTGTACTCCAGACAATTACTTGGAGCCGCGTACGAGAGTCGAGTGCCGACCAGGTACAGATCAAAGACTTCGAATGTAGCATCCCATCCCCCGAAAACAACCTATCTTTCGAGACACTGGTTGGTCGCTTTTCGGTCTAATGACAGACTCCAGGCGTTGGCCTCAGCCTTCAACCCCTTCTGACTTTAGACTTAACAGAACGCTTGCTGTTTTTCACCTCTTCTGTAGTGCCCAGTTGACACGCTGGTGGGGTCAAATTGGACGAAACCCTTTGTGGGGGAGGGGGGAGTTATCGTCTTCTATTTATTATTGGAGACTCCTGTTTTATCGAATTTCTCTTATTGTTCTTGTTCGTCCAATAGATAAGACTGCTAATTTGGTGTTTTTTGGAGGAGTATTTCAAAATTGTTTGTCTTCTTTAAGACCCTATCGCGTAAAGGCTAGGGATGATACCTCTCATGGAAAACATGAACCCGAGAAGCCGCACATCTTGAGATCGCGGAAATACGAGGGTTGTATTTGCGCAGAATGAGTCACGCAATTGCGGTGGGCGCAGTTTGACAGAGGCTTTATCTGGGCCGAGATCACAGCTACTCTTCAGTTGATCGGAGAGCTCATTTGGACCACTTTCTCGACCATTAGGAGCCTTGAAAACAGCGCCATATTCTTCTTCTTCTAAATAAATGCGTCCTGCTATTGTTCATTGGTTCAACACAAAGCGATCCGCATTCAACCTTCGTTGAACGGCCACCCGGAGATCTGGAGTTCCCAGGACAGAGTTTATAAATTTCTGTAAGGCTATCAACTAGAGAGAGAGAGGGGGAAATGTGATTGGTTGACTTGGCGCAAGCAGACTAAATATGAAATCCCAAGAAAAATAGCACTTTTCCATCGAGTTCAACTAGTTCTGGGTGGCGTTTGTTCTCTCGATCGGCGCACGTGATGGCGTAACATTGAATTGCTGTCTAAGAGCAACAGCGAATTAGCGATTCCTAGTTTTCATCTCGGGAAAATGGGTGCACTTGTTATCAAAGCATTAAAGGAGATCAGAGTACAGGCTATGCGGCGACCTGTATTTAATCGATGCAGTGAGTCCGTGGTCTTTAAGGGAAACTGTATCCTGTGTGGGCCAATCAACTGCGACCATTTCATCCCATTTCTCCCCGCGGCACGGATAGCCCAGGGGACGGCTTTGACGACTCGCGGTTTCAAACACAGCACAGCTTGATTGGTGATGCTGCCTCTCCTCGGAGAGAGGATGAACCGGATTCGCAGAGGTCCCGGGTTTTAATGCGATGGGAGGCCGGGTCGGAGCCGATTGGTGTTCAGCCGGTTTCTGGCTACAGCTGCGCACAGGCCGTAGACAGACCCTACGCCCAAGTCCACAGAACCACGCACATGTTCAGCTGCAAGTCGCTCCAAAGGCGTCAAGCTGGGCACAGAGGTCCATGGCGTCGTCGAAGCGTCAGTGATTCGTCGCAGTCATCGCCAGTGGTCGCATACCTCCAATTTTCTTATATTGTCCAGGATGGCAAGTACCTCAATGAGGTGTCTGGATCTACACACCGGGGTGTAGTGGTCGTGTCTAGAATGCTCCCACGTCGTTGTCGTCTTCGAAAAAAGAATTCCACTGCACTCTTGCTGTTCCCAAAGCCGCATCCGTAAACCCCAGTTTACCTGTCATTTTAAATTAGCATTGGTGGTGGCGGTTGCTGCCGAATCTCTGGGGGACTCCTTAGCATGGTAAAGAGATGGTCTCCATAGTGGTGGAAGGAAGGTCCGCCGCTTCATATGTTCTAGTAGAAGTCGTATTCATAATATTAGTTGGTCGATTTTGCGTTTCTCACTAACCTGTTCCTTCACAAACACCCGCAAATCAACCCAACTTGTCTGGAAACAGAATTTACTTAAAATAGCGGCAACGGTAAACCAGGGTTGTCTTCATGAACATTTCAGTTGTCACAGACAAATCTTTTTATTAATATTATTATTATTGATGCATCTTTTCTCAATCGTTCTGCCCTTCAGAAGTACTTCCACGGGGAGCCCATAATTGTCAATGTCCTCGTCGATAACAACTCCACGAAAACGGTCAAAAGGATCAAGCTTCTTGGTGAGAGCACCCATCTATGTAATCTTGTTGGGCCACTCTGAAAACCGCCTTCTTAACGCACCTTCAATTGTAGTCGATTTCCAAAAAGTCGTGAGATCATGTGGAATTTAAAAGTCCGCCATTCATGCGATCCACATCGAAGCCCAATTGGCCAATTTACTCTGTTGATTGATTGACTTATTGACATGCGTGTCAGCTATATTAATTAAATTGTTATCGATTCCCTCTTAAATAGTAGGTGTGTTTGTGCCCTAAAGCCAAATACATCCCTAGAAGGTGTGTGTTTAACCTTTGACAAACCCATAATGTCGGCCATTTAAAGGCCGTAATATCCATAACAGGGGATCAACTAAGGAATGTTCTTTTTTCATTTTTCCGATTTCTAGTGCGTCAATACACCGTCATCTGTCTTCCCAACGCAAGTCACTACAAGTGCAACGTGGCAGAAGTAAACTCGGAGTAAGTTGGCGATCCCACAAGGCGGTCTTACCCGTTTCGCCTCGTGCGAGCCGTTATTGTCTTTCAATAATGTGTTTGAGAGGTTTGAGTCGATTTGCAGCAAAAATGTGCGCTAGAACATCACGAATGTGTGCCTGTTTACTATTTTCTGCTAATAGGTTTCACGTGCATGGATTGATTGTTGATTCCTGATTAATACGGGCACGTTTTTATCAACGCGTCTGCGTGCGTGACAGTTAAATATTTATTCAGCCATCGAGGACGTGTTGAAGTCTATAGCCTCCTCCTGGGACCAGTCTCTACAGGTGTCTAGGGTGGTAAAGAGAGATTCGCTGGGATTTGGGCTACACTAACCTGGTTAAGTCCGCCTGTGAAATGACGTCACTGCCTGTACTATGTGACCTTGAAACCGCCCACGCAAATTCGCTCTGTTTCGGTTTGGTCGGAGTCTTACTAGGTTACACGGCATTTGGCATCGCGATTTACCGGGGTGTGGTGGAGTTTGAACGACGGAGGGACACCACCAGGCACCGGAGAGAGAGAGAGAGACCTGATGGCACCGCGGCCAGCCTCACTCCATGCCAGGCCAGAATTGGACCAGACCGAGTTCCACTTTTGGCGACCGCTGTTTTGGATGATGCAGAAGCGGCCGGTTCTACCATATTCTTAAGAATATTTTCGGAAATGTCATCCATGAAGCAGCTCGCTTACACTCTTGCTGGGGCTAGCCGCACAAGTAGTGACTCATCGCACTGTTTGTTTCTTACTAACTGCGGCGGTCTTTTCGAGTATAGCTAGACACGGGGTGGGTGGGGGGCATGCCCTTTGCGATTCTGGACGCATCCAAATTATCGGTATCAATGTCGCGTGCCTTCCAGACGCATCTGTGTCATACGAACTCGACCTCTGGCGAACTGTGTGCACTTTGGCTTGCCCTCCCTTGCGCGCAGATATCAAGTTCCCGTCGTAGCAATTAAATGCCTACAAACGATCCCGTGGTTCCGGTTTGAGAGTCCTCTGGTCGAAGTGGTCTTCCAATTGCTCCATGTTTGTGTTTCAGAGAGGGTTTCCCGGTTTCGCCGAGCCAGACGGGTTGGTGCAAGGTCTACCGACTCTGTCCCCTTCTCTCAGACAATCGGGACAAATCGGGTCTCGCTCTCGACGGCGATCTCAAAAACGAGGACACCAACCTCGCCTCCTCTACGATGTGTGTATCTCCTCCGTCACTCCTATTTCACAGCTTCCTCCCAGCCTACTCTCCAACCTCCCCCCTTTCCACCGTCAACTTCGCCTTCTTCTTATTATTAATCCTCCTCCTCCTCCTCCTCCTCCTCCTCCTCCTCCTCCTCCTCCTCCTCCTCCTCCTCCTCCTCCTCCTCCTCCTCCTCCTCCTCCTCCTCCTCCTCCTCCTCCTCCTCCTCCTCCTCCTCCTCCTCCTCCTACTCCTCCTCCTCCTCCTCCTCCTCTTCCACTTCCTGCTCTACCACTCCTATTCCACCTTCAACTTCTTCTTATTAATCCTCCATCGACCCCTTCTTGGCCTCTTCCACTGCTTCCTCCATTCCCTCCTCCACCACTTCGTTCCTCTCTTACACTTAATCACACCCAATCTCCTCTTCTTTTCTTTTTGGTACAGCATTCCCCTAAATTCTTCGCGAGAAGCCATGGGAATTGTCGTTCAGTACAAGGTGAAAATTCGTCTGGCTCTTGGATTCGGCCTAAGGTGAGCCTCCATGTCATGTAAGGGGTTGTCGAATCGCAACCCCTTACTCACATTGGCCAAAAACGGTTCTAAAAGTATAGTCCTTCGGTCTGGTTGAAGGTTTTCGAATGACAGTCTATCGATTTATGATTACAATTCAGTTCGGTCGATCCAAATAAAGCGTCAGTATTATCGGGGAAAATTACTTCATTTAAACAACGAGTTACCGTGAAAATAAAATGAGATGGCGAACGAACAAGAATTATAAAAAAAATAATTACAAATTCGGAAACAATACATACGATAGATTTGAACTGTAAACTTTGGTCACAGCGCCTGGCATCCATGTAGAACGTGTGACAGAAATAACCCTGTTTAAGGAATTATTCGGACTGACCGGTTCTTAACTTCTGACACCGATTCTAGCGACACCTGCCTCGAACTCCCCTTCATCCTAACCCACCCCAACATCTCCTCGGAGGCGGGTTTCGGCGGCAGCAACTGCCTCGTCGACGGCGAATTCCACTTCACGGAGGCCGCTCGCGGGGAGGAGAGTGACAGCGAACCCGAAGCCCCACCCTCCGCACCGCCGTCTCAGGTACAATCGGCGCCACCCCCTCCGCATTCCTCCTCCTCCACCTCTGCTGCTGCTGTCGTGGCCAATGGGAGTTGCTCCGGTGGGCGACCGCAAATGGGCGTCCTGGCGCGACGGTCCGTGACGTCGGCGTTTCCCAACGGCGGCTCGGCTGACTTCAATCCCTCCTCCATGGGGGCCACCCACATCGCGGAGTTCCTGCGCGCCTGCGACATGCCCGATGGAATGGCGGCCTTCGCAGCTGCTCCCTCCGGGGTCGTAGACACCTCTGACGCCTGTGGTCGGACGCCACCCACTCTTCTCGAGGCTGGCCACAACAGGCAAGTCCTGTTTGCTCATACCCTTGGATGTTTGGGGGGGGGGGAATTGGGAGTCTTTATCTTATTAATCGGGCAAGAACGCGTGGGGGTGGAATAATCCATCCATGGTGGGGTTCCACCAGTGGCTCCTGGGTTGTTGGATTACGCAGCGACGGCAACTTCAACCGGTGCACAATTCCGAGAATCTTCCCGGTAATTTCCTCTTGCCGCACGTAAAAGGTCTGCTGGGGGATCTTTGTAGACGAACTAAAAAAAACGATTAATGTTCATTGCTGGCGAAACCTTGAGGTGACCCGCACATTTTGACGTTGTAGACGATGCGTCCTCGGCAGGAAAAATATTTACTTTTCTACAAAAGGGTGTGTGTGTATTATGTATTGGCTTTGTGGTTTAAGATGTCATGGGGTGACCCCTGGCCTGGTCTGGGTGTTGCGGGCAAGTTGAAGAAGCTGGGAGACAAAGGAGACAGTCAGTTCATCCGAATTTGGCGGCGACCACAAGATGGGTTTCTGCTGACCCCGATTAAAGCCACTCCGTGTTTTTACAATGGCTTTTAGGCAGTGGGTGGGTAAGGGGTGGGGTGTGCGCGTTTCTTTGGCGCCGGTGACGATCAAAGAAAAACCCGCATTCTGGAACGCGTTTTTACGTCGCCGTTTCTGCCGAAAAAGCGTTTCTAGAGGCGTATGGCAATTGTTTTGTTTGAATTCCAACCGACAGGACCCATCGTTTGACTTTTCTGTGCAGATTTTCGTCCACGGCGTCCTTCCCTTCGCCCGTCAGGCACGACCCCTTCGGGCTTTCCCATTCGACCGCCAGCACCACGGCCGCCGGTGGTGTCCTCGTTCCCGCCAAGTGTGCACCCCGCGACATCCAATCGAGGCGCGTCCCTACCACCACCACCACCACCCATCCTTCCACGCCGGCGACGGCTGCGGTCCCTGATGACGACGACCTCATTTTTGAAGATTTTGCCCGTCTCCGGTTGATGCAACAACAACTTTCGAATCAATTGACCTCCTCATGATGACGATAACGAGGCTGTGCATGTGCTACTAAGCCCAATGCCCCTATAGCTTGCTACTACTACTACTACTACGGCTGCTACCACTACTTCGACTACTACTTCTTCTTCTACTACTACTACGACTACTACCACTTCTTATACTACTACGGATACTACCACTACTACTTCTACTGGTACTACCAATCCTGCTCCTACGACTACTACTACTACAACTACTGCCACCGCTGCTGCTGTTACTACCTCACTTGACGCGTATGTGTACAAAAGGATCCCAGACCCGCCAGATTTTATCTAGATTTTATGTTTAACGTTGTCGCACGCTGCTCTTCTTTCGGCTTCCCTGTCCCTTCAAACGGTAAGCCCCACCCCCCCCCGGCCAGCCTCCAGCAGCATCGTTTAGCACAGAGATGGCGGTGAAGGGGGTGGGGCAATTATATCGCACATGATTTATTATTCGTGTAAAAGAGTACTTAATTGTGGTTTGGTTCACCGACGCTATTGATTCTGGCGATTATGCATTTTGTTTAGATTAAAGGAAATATTTAATTTATTAATTGATTTAATTCTGCTTGCAATTGGCGCTTTTGGGGAGCTGAGTGCGAGCTTATTTGCTTATATATATATATTTCAGAAATTATCTATTAATGACCTTTACCACTTTCTAGGCAACTAATATGGCCTTTTTTTCAAAAAATTGCTGCTTTGGTACTTAAAAACTGCGAAATCCGTAGTTGTATAATTATGGTTGTTGCATGCTCTCCGAGTTAAATGTAGTCTAATTACTGCAAAGGTGGCGATTATTCGGCGAAGGGTGCTCTGAATTTTTAAACTTAATCCACTATAATTGTTGTAATATACGTAAATTTTCACCAAGAAATTGCCCACTTCAAATCTTTTCTTTCAGTCAAATTCCTTAAAGACACCAAATCGCTGTATTTTTTACAGATTTTGCAAACTTTATTATCCCAAGCTTAGTAGTTTCTAGGGTCCAATCACCTTTTACAGATGCATCTTTGATAGTGTTGTTCCCCGATGGTATATTCAATTGTATCGATTATATTGACCGATCGCATTTGCGACATCATATAATTAGCATTGTAATTCTGACTAACCAGGGCAAGCAGCTTCTTGCAGCTTGTCTTGAATCTGGTGGGGTCTCAGATAATTTATTGCCACGAATCATTGAACTAATCATGCGATTAATAAATAAGATCAACCCACCGGGTCGGTTGAGCAAATCCGGTTGTTATTTACTTACTTCCAAAAGCAAAGCATCAATATCACACAAAACTGTCCCACGGCAACTAGCTCTTATTTTTAAGATTGGATTCCACAGTCGAATTCGATCCAAAATAATTCGGGGGCAGGACGACGTTTTTGAAATGAGTAAGCAAAGTTTTTTTCATTGGCGCAGACCTCGCGCCATTTTGTTTGGAGGGAGTAAACTAAGTTTGATTTCAATCGAAAAATCGAGCAGAAAACGAAAAAACTTTCCAGAAATTAAAATATCGATAAACATTAACCGTGTTTCAGCATTTAAAGGACCCAAGGAATTACGTAGTTTTACAGAGACTGACCAAGAAACACCCGTGTCATAGTTCCTGGTTAATATAGATGCCAAGTTACTTTTATGCCCGAATTATGTAGGACTAGGAACTTCGGGCTAAAACATGGGACCAACATAGGTGTATCATCTTTGTTTCATGTTATTTTCGACCGTACAGGGGTAACGTGTTTATATATCAAAGCAAAATGAAGCAGTAGTCATCGATCTTTCCAAAAGTACTCTCGCTCCAACTGTGCAGTTTATGTAACCAATCACTCACGAGAATTAGAAATAAGTAGTGCTGGTAAAACTGAACACTGTTCACTTGCATGACAAATTCGAAAGTTTCTTTCAATTCAGTCATTCCCGCAAACATAAGTAGCGTAAAATTATTATGTATCATAACATGTTAAAGTCACGAAGACCAAAACTCTGAGCAGTAAACGTTGTAACAAGTTAAAACTAAAACGGGGAATAATAAAGCCTATTAAACTTGAAAGTAAATTGAGTTGGGCGAACGCGTAATTGTGTTAATTGAACTGTCTTACCCACATCGCGCGCCCACAATGCATGTAATTATCATCTTGCATGTTTTGACCGAGAGCTCAGGCCTTTGATTGCTCGCAAATTTAACAATCCTTACACGAAAGAATCTACAGGAACATTGGTCGACTTTAGGGAATCACTGAAACTGTTGGTGCAGTAATTCCTGCCTCTGTGAACACTCTTCTGCTTGCTCGAGGCACCAATGAGCCGGTTTCATGGGCGTCTCTCACACTTCCATCAAGAATGTGGGCTCAGTTTATGGCCCAGAGCCAAACAGGGACTCTTTATGCTCGTGCTGGTGACCGATATGCAGCCAGTTTTCCATTCCGTCAGGTTCCGTGGATAACCATCATTCAACGTTTTCCACTCATCGCTGCTAACATATCAGGTGACGCTTCCAACTCACTCGATCATTGCCTGTCGCAGCGTTAATCTCTTCGACCAATGAAAAGGCTATGCTATTTAGTCCCCACTGTCTTTTAGCCTCTTCATGACAGGTAGCGACAGACTTAAAACAATGATTTCAATAATCGCTGTAAGAGGATCGCTAGCTACGTTCTTTGATCGAGTGCAAATCGCGAGACGCAATTCTTGTTTGCTGTGTCAAGATGAAGTCTTCGATTGAAATCGTATTGCTCGTCTTAACGATTGGCATGAATCATCGACATTTGGGGCCAATTTGGCCCTGTGTTGGATCACGGTGTGTCTGGCAATGTGCTAGATGCACCAGAGGTCTGCGTAAAGATTAACAAGAGCCTGATTGTTCACCAGACGCCAGGAGCTTCGTTATTGTATTTATTGGGGATTATCGTATGAAACGAGGCCCATTTCCGCTTCATCCTTCGTTTGCTCGAAGGTTTGTTGATCAGCGAGCATTTCAGTTTTAAGCTTCAACTCTTTAAAAGCTGAATTAATTGCCCAGATTCAAAACCACACAGCTGTTCAAGAACAGATACGATCTACAGAATCGATAAAAACACAATTTTATAGCTCTTATAAAAACCACAAATTACCAATTTATTTTGTTTAAATTCATTAAAGTTCGGTTTCAGTTTTGTTGACGAATAATGTATTATCATAACAGACAAATTTACAAGTTTTTGTAACCCTTATTCGATGGTGATTTTCCGTGCCAGAAATAACACGCCTGTCGCCATAAATGAGGTGATTTAAGCCTATTCAGTTTGATGCACAACTGTCTCACCGCACTTAACTCTTATTTTTAAGATTGTTGCGACACCTGGTAAGGCAATAAGTGGCTGAATTGTTTTCCCGGGGGTGTCGGTAGAGAAGAAGCCAATTTGGTCCTCTTAGGGACTTTCACGCCTCAGGGCAACTCAACTGACACGGTTTGCTCCAAATAACTGCGGCCCCCATCTGATATCTACCCTAACCTAGCAAATAACCCGAAATAGGCAGCTCAACCTTGATAAGTCTAAATACTAAATCGATTGTGATTACTAATGCTGTGTATTCAAAAACACCGGTACAACACGAGGTCGTGTCCAAAGAGAAAAACATCTACTTGGAAGTTGTGGTGGTGGTTGTGGAAGGGGACGAAGACGACGATGACACCGTTTCTGACGACGACGCGAATGGAATGCGCTTCAACATCACAGAGACGCCGAGGGTGGCGACAGCTCCGATGCAGAAAGCCATCAAGGGACCAAAGATCCAAAAGAGAGCACCAATGAAGCTGGGGCCAACGGCCCGCGACAGACCACTTATGGAGCGGAAGGTGCCCATTGTTTGGCCCTGTTGTGAAAACAAACAAACAACCTTGTTGACGATCATGATCAATAAGAAAATCAGATTGATGCCCACATCTTGCAATGTATCTAGCCGAGAAATTGCCCAAATTCAAATAGCTGTAACCATAACTACTGATTTAATGTAAGTAAAGAGGTTATTATGTGATCGTTGATAGAGGTCTACCAGTTTTTGGACTCTTAGACAGTTGCTGAAGGCAACCCCATTTCCGCATACCCCCAATACCCGAAAATATACACACTTGTCATCACCTAATCAATTGATCAATACTGGCGTAGTTAATGCAATCAACTAGATTAAGCGTTCGCAGCACATGTCAAGAAATAATCTCAAAACTCGACAGTGGTGCAACGTTCTTGTTACCAAAGAACGGTATGTTTGTTCCAGTACTCCTTTATCTCCGAGTTGATCGTTTTGATAAACCGCATGTGTACGGTTGACTCCAGGATCCCAACTTAGGAACATTACCGCGATTCTATCAACTTACGACGCGAATAAGGTGCAATAAGAATTTCGATTCTTGACATAATTGACACGTCTACTGATTAGATATAAGTAGATGTTATTTCATAGCCACTGGCGCAAACCGCTGACCTGCTGCTGTGGACCAACGCAGAGGGACGCCAGGCCGTTGAAGGCGGGTACGAAGGAGGCCGAGGAGAAGCTGAAGCAGATCAGGCCGAGGTAGAAAAGCGCCTCCGAATGGGCGAATCCCATTATGACGTAGGCCAACGCCTGGATGTACATGGCCTAATTAGGGTGGATAGGGGTTGGTGAAACGCATCTCCTAAATCGGTTGAGCGATATTGAGAGAAACTCACCCAACAAGACGTTGCGGCCTCGCGACCACCCTTGAATCGTTTGACGAAACCACCTTAAAACAAATGGATGTAGTTAATAATATCGAGACAGCGTAGAGCGGTGGAGGTCACTTTCTATAACAGAAGCTAGGAGCAAACAACTGGTAAAATGGTGGTGGATATTAAAAGTCCATATCGATTGATCGTGGTGGCTTTTATCAAAATAACGCAATTATAGTAGTAGCATTACTTACTCTGAATGATTATCATTGACACCCCTGTGACGAGGAAAATGCGGCCCTGGTCACGCCTGCACGAAAAAGATGGCGAAACAATTGAGTTAGGGTAGCAAAACAAGCAATATTCACTATGTTGAATTTCGAGTTTCGCCTGTCGAGGTACGCAAGTAGGGCTTGCGATACAACACCCAGGTGGTGATTCGCGGTGAGATGACCCCCTACAATGACCCAGGTCGTTCGTGTTTACATTTGAAGCAGTCGCGCGCGCAAATAAGCACTGTTTACGGAACGTCAAAACGATCACACTCTTGTCAGCGTGCAATCCATAGACACGGCCGATGGGCTGCATTCCGAGAGCCTGATTTCACCCTTCTCGAAAGGAGATGGGGTGGACGGGTCCCACGGAGGGGTAGCCCATCTGGTCGTCGCGGTGTCTGTCATGCCGCGGGGGAAACCTCTGATGCTTGGTCACCACGTGACATTCAACTGTCACCGTTGGCTCCAAGTAGCTGCTGCATGATTGACAGGGGATACTGCACTACACACAACGGTGCCCGAAACGAAGTCCAACGAATGAACACAAGAACTCGATAACCGCCCATGTTCGAAGATAGCCTGGCTTCAGAAATGCATCAGAAGATGAAGCTTTGTGTTTCCAGCTTGGCGTCTGAACCGGCTAACGATCCAAATACATAACTGATGTTGCTGCCATCCATCCCGGGTTACTGCCAAACGGTTCTGGTGGCTCCTTAGTAGCTTATTATAAAACCAAGTAACTTGATTGGCACATGTTTAAAAAAATCCTTACCGATCACCGGTTGAATTATCTGATTTTTAGACGGGAACTCGACGCGTTGACTTCGCTAAGGTCACGAGGACCAAAACTTTCAGCATTAAACTTTAGACTTGCTGCTCCATACCCAATAATCTTTTTCACGAGAACGCCATTTTAATCGGCGTCCCTGGGCTGGACAAAACAGCGTGTTTAGGCAATCGGTGAAAAGTTGATGGCCTCGAAAATTTCAATCTCGGCAAATGAGAATCGTGTAAAGTTCGACCAATCAGACAGCGCCACGGTGGCCAAGACAAATCAACCACAAAATCGATAATAAGAAAAAGCATGAAACAGTGGATTTTTCGCCATTGGAACGAAACAATTCTGCCCGAAATATATATCGAATCACCCATCTTTCTCGGCACAAACAAACTAAAGAAAAATTGTATTGCCGTCTTACCCAGTGTAGCCGAACCGAAGCTGCGCCAGGAAAAGGAGGTTGCACTCCAGGCCAGCATAGAGAAGCATGTTAAGGAAGAAGACGACAGCCATGCTTTGCAACTGCTCCTGAACTGAAAAAAACAGGCATGTCGCAGAATGAAAGGGCGAATTGTGTGAGAGAATGCCTGAGGACAATTCAACTAAACATATCACGCCATTCATGCTGCATTACCGATTTTTATTTGAATGTTCGGTAAAATATGATAAATGATTTTAATCAGTAATACCCGATTGACTTTTAATCGTCACAACATGCTTCGGAAGCAACGGAACGAATCGTATAATACGGGGTCTTTCAAGATGGATTTTATTTTTCGAATTCTAATGGAATACTCATTTTTCCTGGCGTTATTTGGAAATAAGTGAAATAAATAAATTGAACCAATTTACGTCGTAAACTAACCCGGTTTGCTGGGAATGTTGCGAAAACGGAAAAGTTCTATTGGATTGAGCAATTTGAGAGACTCCCCGAATGTCTTTTTCCACGCGGTCTAGAAAAACCAAATTACAGGTTTACCGTCAAATGGATCCCAAGACTTTGACAGAACGTCAAAGGTCAACTTTCTCTTGAGCAATTCCAATACGCACCTGTTTTTCTTTGTTTCCCGACACACGATTACCAGTCTCCTTGAATTTGGCGGTCTCGGGAAAACCGTAATAGAGACAGACAAGGTTCACAGCAGTAATGGTCGCAGCAACCAGACCCAAATGCGGCCCCAAGACATCGACGCCGCTTTTGTCGTCAGAGCTGTTGAAGAGGTATTGAGCGAAGAGCCAGGCGCTGACGGGAGGTCCCACAAGGAAGGCGATAGAGTAGGCGATACCGATGGAGGCCATTCCACGGGTGCGGGAGTCCTTGTCGCTGACGTCGGACACCATGGCCGAGAGGACGCCAACGTTTGCGCGTGACACCCCACTCAAAATACGCGCAACCACGAAGAATGCAAAGGAAGCACCACTAGCTGCCCACAGCAGATACGAGGCAAGACCCATAATCTGTGGAGGGAGCGATCGCGAAATAAATGGATCGGTGTAATTACAACTGAGAACGAAGAATTGAACGATTTGACTTACGTGGAGGACCAGAAGAACAGGACGACGGCCAAATGTGTCAGACATGGAACCGGCAGTGGACGAAGAAACATATTGGGCCAGTGCCATCAAGGAACTAGAAATACCTAAATTAATCGCATGCATGAATATCAACCGAAAGATAAATTTAACAGGAAAACACCAACTAACTTACTTCCGATGAATGAAGCATCACGGGAAGATAATTTCTCACCATCGGGGACACCAAGGATCCGTTTGTGAAAAAATTCACGCACTGCGACAAGAGTTGTCTGGAAAGTTTAAAAATCTCAAGTTCATATTTGAGTTATAGAGAATCTAGACTTTCTGAAATATAAATTGTGAGGGTATAAATTCGGCAAAATGGATTCAGTGTTCTACCAGCATGCGGTTGAATTGTTTACTGGACGATAGGATCGGTTTATTTTTTAAAAGTTTAACCATAGTTTAACATAACACTGATACTTACGTCCTTCTCGCACATTTCTCTAATGATAGTCGGCAACCACGGCAGCATTATCGTGTTGGCAAGAAGGTCGACAACCAGATAGGTGAACATAATCAACAAAAGTCTTCTCTGCATTTTTATGAATACCGATTGCTAAAACCAAAACAATAGTGTAGAGCGTAAATCTGAAAAAGAACTGAGCATACGTCAGAAAAATGAGAAACCAATTTAAAACAGGTTTACGACAATATGACCTTGATAAACAACTACCAATTAAAAGCAATACCTAGGTCTTGCAAAAATAAATGAGAATTTAAAACCAAATGGATATTATTTTTACTTTAACGTCAACATTCTGAACTGTAACTGCAAAAGTAATGTCGTCGCTTTTCTGTATGATTATTTTTTGTTTGAAGAATGCTGACACCGAATGACGCCTTCGCTTCATAAACCGGACAGTGTGTGGGTTTGTTTGAGGTTTAACGATCAAACTTCTCCGGAGGAAATCAAGTGAATAAAACACCAGGAACTTGACCACCGCAATATATCAATATGGTGGACCATGGGGTAAAATAGATAAGACGTTCCATCCACGACTTAGAAAACTTTCGTTCGTTTATCCCCATCAATTCGACGCACGCAAAAGGTATATCATTTCGTACCTTATTATAAGTAACAATAAAGTGTATAAACGCCACAATCCTAATTAATAATTTCTGGATTCTTTTCAGCGAAGCATGAAAGTTGACCGTTTAACGTGCTTTCTATTATATTTTAAAATATATACTCTTCTACACGGTCGCATAGGACAAATACAAAGAAACACTTTCGTTGTGCTTGGTTCAAGTGTGTGGGCGTATGTCATTGGCCGTACGTCAGCGTACTCGTGGATCGGGAGCGGCGACGAAAAATTGTTTGCCGGTTGTGATGTAGCGCGCGAAAAAATGGAATTTCTATGGGCCATCTTGAGAAACGATCAACGCGCATCGTCACTTTTCGGAGTGTTATAAGGGTACCAGATCTAGACGTAAGTTTCTAAAACGTGAGTGCTGCAGGTGCAAGAACTCACTAGTTCATTTTTGTGCCGAGTCATCTTGGCATGTTTGCACGCAATGCCGGGAGTCCTTCAATAGACCTAGCAATCACCTTTATAGATACTTTGGGTTAATGGGTAGGAGGGTTGCTTATTCGTCGAAAATAATACGGGAAAAAGCTGGGAGGGGTTCGTGTAACATCGTAGTTTCTAGGTGGGTATGTACACGAATTTGACTTGCGTCAGGCCCTGGTAGTCGATATGTGGTATCGTCGTCAAGCAGTTAGCCACGGGAGTATCGGTCCCTTTAAAATATCGGAATTCGGTACTAAACTGTGATCGGAAGTCCGGTTGTCGTATTTCTCTTTCCACGCACTTTGCAAATAAGGAGCGAGAAGTTGATACGAGTGATAAATGGTCTGTGAAGATGATTAGTGTCGTTAAATGGCAGATTTCTTAGTAGTCTGCTAATAATTCACGCCCGAAAGAACTAAAGCGTTTCTTAGTTCTGTTTGTAGACTTTCGAAGAAAACACACTCGGAAACCGACGCAACTGTCACCACGTCATGTGATTACTACGCCGTTTCAGCTACCAAACTGTACCTTCTCTCGTTGACGCTAAACCGTGGACCTAGAGGCGCCGAAAAACATATTGGAGGTGCTTAAGTCTTCCTCTATGGTCATGCTGGCAAAAAATGATGTTTAGTTATTTTTTGTTAAAACGAAGTATGTGTAGCGGTCGAGTGTATAAATAAATATTGATGCTCTTCCAGAGGAAGTATAGTAATGGAATACGTCATTGGTCTACAAGAGTATGCCAGGGATTATTCTCACTCGAAGTCAATGTGCCTTTCTCGCAAAAAACTAAGAGCGTTTTAATTTCCCAGAAACTTTATTGAGGTCACAATCGATTTTCAAAGTTGTGTACAGTGATGCACTAGAGTGCCCAATAGGAGGCAGCCATGTATCTTTCGATGGTTCGGAGTTCGATACGGTGGTGTTTACGACCCTCTAGTTCACTCAAAGTGAGGCTACTTGCTTTAGATTTACATACAGGATGTCTTTCGCTCACCCAACCCTTCAAAGCAGTTCAGCCTCCAATCATCTATCACCAGCCGACGTGATCCCACAGCGATATCCTCTCTTCTCCCACACTGTGGATCAGTCGGGTGGTTACCCGTTGTAAGGACCCGTCTAATTGTCGCCCAAAGCATTTATTGTGTTCCGAATTTTGCATCTATCACTTTCTTTATTATATCCTCCTTCGTAAGTGCACTTACACCATGCGTGTACCAATTTTCCTTCATAAGTAATGGTCACTCAAACAGTTAAGTCATCCCAACATCTGGACTAGACTGTTAGTGTTCTCGTTATAAGGACCCGTCGCATTTTCACACAAAGCATCTGCCATGCCCCCAATTAATCTACTTTTTATGATGCATCCATTTTCATATCCATATATGTGTCCTAAATTAATTGCGTCTCCTACTCTTTATGTTTGCCTGGGATGTGCCTGTGTTCTACGTTTCCATTGTAAACCCCCCAACGAAGGTCTAAAATTTCTTAGGTCAGAATCCTCCCACTGGAAAAGCGTCACTAAGATGACCGACGCCGATGTTAATTATGACTTTCTGTTTGGCAGTTACGACAATCTCTTTAAGTTTTATCAGTCTGGAAAGCTTTGCAATATTTCCTGGCTAGTTGGTCCTGGTGGTAATCAAGAAATTATTCGGGCACATGCCTCCGTTTGCGGCTTATCGAAAAAGTTGCAGGATTTGATTGCCGCAAATGGCAACATCACCAATATAGAGAATCCAATTAATGTGCCACCAACCCTTACGTCATCTGCCGATGAATTTCGCGTATTTCTGGATTTCGCCTATTCTGGCGTCTTCGCGCAGGATGTTCCTCTTCAGCGTTATGTTCAATTATCTAACCGATTCGATATGCCCATTGGCATTGACCTTTGTACGAGAATCATTGGCGAACTTCTGATGCACCTGAACAATATGGAAACACCCGTCAACGATGTCTCCAGTGGAGTTGATTTAGTCTTTTCTGAAGTCCTCGCTTCTGACAAGATGGTTACTGCGCGGCAGTTGGTTCTCGATTATTTCGCTTTTCATCCCTTCCTTTTCACTTGTAAGCGGCTACTTCTTACAAAATTATTTGGCTGTCGGTTATTTTCGTTTTTGTCTCTTTAGCGGATGTCTGTCTTGAGAAGATTCCAGTTGATGTTCTAATAACCGCATTCAAGAGTGGAAAATTGTGGATGCAGGATAATGAACGAAATATTTTCCTGGGGAAAATGTATTCAGACAAGTTTTCGGAGGTAATTGTTGGTTTAAGGACCACCCGATTCCACCATTATTTCATTGTAGCTAATCGAGAGGTTTTGTCAAGTGCATGGCGACCAAGAAAAACCCTCTCTTTTAAAACTCCTACAGGAGGCCCCGACACAGTTACATTATGGTATTTATTTAATTAATCTTTTTTAATTTACTCCTTGATATAGCACCGCTTAGCGTAAACCCGGAAGCCATTAATTCCTTCGAATATGCCATTCACTCCAATGAGTTCAGGCACTATGGGTAAGTCCTCCGGATTGATAAACATGACCCTGTTTTTTGTTCCAGTTTTTCAATCTGTTCCGAGGCATTCAAAACTCACGCGAATCTTCCACCAAATGAGTGGAAGATCTGTCAACTCACTGGATACATTTCCAATAATTGGGATGGGCGTGAAGCACTCGCGGGTATGTGAACGGTTTCCGCCAGTTAAAAATGTAGCTGTCGAAGCTGACATTTTACTTGTGCGTAGGTATTGACGTTACCTACCAAAACTTACAGACCGGTGTAACAAAAGCGGTTGTTTGGGGGAAACGCCAGCCGGGAGACCACACAACGTACGTCGTCTTTCTCTCAGTCGACTCAATTCGTAGAATAAAGATTACATATTTAGCTTTATGTATGTTCTAGAGAAACACTTGTTGTGCCGGAGGGCGACTTCTTAGTCGGTGTGTGGTGTAAAGCAGGATGGCTTCTCGACAAGATGGTCTTCTTCACTAGCCGGGGACAACGTTTGGGAAGCCTCGGTCGTTCCGATGGTGGCGGAAATCCATACCAAATCAACGCCAGGGACTTTTGGCCACCCAGTGGCACCCAGGACTGCCTCGCCGTGGCACTTCATGGATTCGAGTACAAAAACATACAGTCGATGGGACAGACATTTTGGAACAATGTGCGTCTCCACTTCTCGGTCCTAGACAATAAAGCTGTTGCTATCGGCGGCGCCGGTGTCTCGTTGGTGCCCGACGATGGAAAACCTTCACTTGCTGATGTGATGCGATTGCGCAAATTTCATATTTAGGCAATTTTGTACAATTGCAAACAACCACCATTATACTGACTTTAGCACTATATTTAATTTCTTACATACGAATTGAGATCTCTTTGATACACGAATCCGTAGTTTATGCGGTTTTTCCATTGGTTGTACGGTCTGTTACAGTAATTTTCGTTGTTGTGTATGTATTCTGTTTGGCGATGGATCGACTAAAACCGGATTCCCTTTACTCACGCGCATGTAATTTTTTTGGATCTGGAATTCGACTTCTCTCGCGGTTCCACAGTGCCCTAGGAATTCCAGTACTGTAGCGTGTATAAAGATTCCCCCCACCACGTTCTGGGTTGGATGGGGCGCCAAACCTATCAATCTACTTCATCCCCTATCCCGGAGAGAACACGCTTTCGGATATTTAAGTCACAACGCAGTATATTGTTTGATTGTGAAAACCCGAAAACAATTGGGTTTTAACGGGCCAATGACACTGGAGCCTTGACTAAGCGGGTATGCATTAATGTTCAAACACTCCCAACTTGCTCCTTCCTCTTCTTCGGGGTAGTGGGTAATCCGTAATCAAACTTCTTGGGGTGACCCTGGACTCATGCAGAAAATTCATAACAACTATAAACCCGTGTTGCGCCTACATTCTATTCGGGACACTGAGCAACGCTTTTTGGGGCGATTCCACGACGGGAGCGGCTGAAAGTAGTACGGCGATATGGAAAAAAGGTTTCCGAGAGATCATCGCAACCAGTTTGGATCACAGTTTCAGGATGTCTAATGGCTTGAGTGTGAATTGCATAATATTTTATCAGATGACGTTGTTAATGCAGTCTCCAAATTGTTCCATCCGTGAATTCTGGGTAAAGCTTGAGACCAGGATTCACTGTACCCAGAGAAGTAGGGTCCCACTTAAACTATGTGAAATGTCCGCCCGGACGAGGAGAAATAATAACAATGAGTAACAAAGAGACCACAACAGTAATCGTAGCAATCTCCACCTTCAAAACGTCACAATTTGATATCACAGGTATTGCATTTATAATACAGAAATATATACAGATACAATGCCTCAAGGCATTATGCAAAGCGTGCCATTTTTGATAAAATGTCAGTCTCAAAACTTTCAAATGGCACCTATAAGATAAACGGGAAAATTAGAATATGTCTGCAGATTATTTAACAGAATACCGCGTTATACAATCTAACCATGGGTAAAGCATATTCGTTTGCGGTTACTAGAGGATAGGTTGGCTCGTGCATGCCGCTAATGATATTTTTTGGTAATGGTATTCCACTAAAATGTTTACCATAAAAAAGTGACATTCTCGACGTGTTTATAAAATATTACTCCCCTCTATCATTGCAAACAGAGCTTAAACCAAAACAAAGTTGACTCACGTTAGAGGGAGGCTCGGGCATATTATCGGGTTGGGCATCCAGAGGGATCACACCACCGACCCACGAGATCTTCAAATTGTTGTCAGGATACCCCACGCGACCCAAGGAAGCAGCGTGTATAGCGTCCTCCTGGGAGGAAAGATATTAAGTAGAAAGCAAACAGGACACAAAACATGTATCTACCGCAAAATAAATCCTCACATACCGCTTCTTTTCGCAACGCGAACTCGGCGATTGCGCTGCCCTTTTTCCCAACGACGACATTTAAGGGATTCCCAAACTGGAAGTTTATTGAATAATAAAACAGAAGCATACCTCCTGGAGACAGGTGTGAATGGAAGTTGTATCGTATTCTTGCGAGTCATTCTTTTGTTTCCACTTCACCTGTAAAATAATGGATATTGGAAATGGATAAATAGACCCCGGTGCATAACGCTCAAACAAACACATACCGTGATAACAAATGCGATTGATGGGTTGCTCCGTTTCTGCATTGCCTCTCTACGCTTTATATTTTCTTGCCGAGCTGCATAGGCAGCTGCTTCGGTTTTTGACTCCCAGTCCTTTCGGATACGATCGGCCACCTTTTCCTTTTGATACATAACGTCTGCTACTTTCCGGCGGCTAGCAGCTTCTTTCTCTCGTTCTTCAAGAACTTAAAATAAAAAACGGACTAAAATCTTACAACTGAGAACGTAGAATTGAACGATTTGACTTACGTGGAGGACCAGAAGAACAGGACGACGGCCAAATGTGTCAGACATGGAACCGGCAGTGGACGAAGAAACATATTGGGCCAGTGGGCCATCAAGGAACTAGAAATACCTAAATTAATCGCATGCATGAATATCAACCGAAAGATAAATTTAACAGGAAAACACCAACTAACTTACAAGAGTTGTCTGGAAAGTTTAAAAATCTCAAGTTCATATTTGAGTTATAGAGAATCTAGACTTTCTGAAATATAAATCGTGAGGGTATAATTTCTGCAAAATGGATTCAGTGTTCTACTAGCATGCGGTTGAATTGTTTGCTGGATGATAGGATCGGTTTATTTTTTAAAAGTTTAATATAACACTGTAACTTACGTCCTTCTCGCACATTTCTCTAACCGGAGAACATAACGTTTTTCTCAAACGCTAGCCCAGAAATATTAGATATCACACAAGACAAACAATCACCCGTGCTGTAATTTGTGAAACACGAAACTCTACTTCCAACGAAGCACCAGCGGATGGATCCTGTGATGACATTTCCAATTGATTGAGTGTA